>JBBPDB010000040.1:6004811-6016387 GCA_037974465.1 Brachypetersius altus
TGCTGGGAGTTCATGTGGAATGAACATCTGGGTTACGTCTTGACATGCCCCTCCAACCTGGGCACTGGACTAAGGGCTGGAGTCCATGTTCGTCTGCCACTTCTCAGCAAGGTACTGCCCATGCTAAATTGCGAATGAGGATTAACCTCATGTATTTCTGAGTCATAAAAATGGTTAATTGACTGACTGATATTTTAGAAGAATTTGAAATAGATTTTATAGGAAACTTATAAAATGCTATTTTTTCTTACATTACTCCATGTCTTTTCCTCTGAAGGACCCACGCTTCTCCAAGATCCTAGATAATCTCAGGCTACAGAAACGCGGCACAGGAGGTGTGGACACTGCTGCTGTAGGCGACACTTTTGACATCTCCAACCTCGACCGGCTGGGCAAATCTGAGGTAAATAGCTCCCCTGCTGTAGGAAGTCTTATCTTCACCAAACACCTTAATAGGATAGAGGAGAAAAAAGTAATGGTAAAGCCTCAAACTGGAGGGCGTGTGTATTGTACTGGAAGGGTTAGGAGCTATTACAGGGCAGCATACAGACAACAAATAAGGCCTTTGTGTGTAGAACTGCAGACGTTACAGAAGCTTAGTTTAAGATCAGTCCACTGCCTGTAGGTACCTGCTCCATGTGGAAAAGCATTACATAAACCTCCGCCATAAATCCTACACTGTCAACACTTACACTCCTAAAAAAGAAATGCGCACACATACACACACACACACACACACACACACACACAAGAGATGTCCTTGAACTGGAGTGCCCTGTCCTGTCCTCCAAAGGCCAGTGTAGCTATGAGTTTTCATTCAAATCAAATAGGAGCTGATCAAACTGGTTTATTTACTTGGCTTCTGCTTTGTTAATATCAAATCTATAACCACAGCAGCCCGTTGCAGATAGGAATCATTTTAGTTTTCTAAAGAGTTATAAAGATCCACAATATAATGTTAAGGTTATTTACAATGCAAATAGTTTTTACCAAGAACCTTTATATTTTTTTGATTTGTAAAACCTTCTTTGCACACAGACAGCTCCTTTATGAACAATGGTTCTTTTAAGAATCACCTATTTGGCACCACTGCTTTCACAAATGCCTTAAAACAAGGTGCAAATCTTTGAAACATTGAAAAAAAAACCCACTTCTGGGACATTTTCATGTATGGTTCTTCAAATAACAATTTTTATAAATTGAATCTGTAAGTGTTACTGTTTTTTCTAGAACTGTATGTTCAAACCAGGAAACCTTCCGGTTCCTTTAATATTATAAGCATAGGCTATCTTGGGATAGGAGAATTTAAGGCCTAAGCTGTGTGTGACAAACCTGTATGTTTAGGGCCACTAAGGTATATTAATAACAGGCTAGCTCATCTCAAACTCCATTGTTGCAGGTCGAGCTCGTTCAGTGTGTGGTAGATGGTGTCAACTTTCTGATTGAGTGTGAGAAGAAGCTGGAGAAGGGCCAGGATATCAAGGTTCCAGCACCCATTGTCCAGTTCAGGAAATGAGCAGTTTCATCTCAGAACATCCAGCTGAGTGCAAGGCTGATGAAAGACCCACAGGCCATGCCCTCTGCAATCTCCACCACTACTGCACGTCTTACCGGATATCTAGACTCAATAAATCCTTCTAATAAAACTGCTCTGTGTGTTTGGTGGAGTTTGTCTAGATGTTTCTAACGCTAATGACATAGATACAATGGTTTCAATGTGTTCTAGACTAGTCTATAGGTTAAAAATAGTACTGTGGGTAGATATGGACCAATTCTCGGTAAATATGTAACACGATTTATAACAATAGAACATGATGAACAGGAGAAAAATACCCATTAATCTGTAGAAGAAAGAGTCCCCAAGAGTATTCCAGTAAGCCTGAGGAAGATATGCATCAGGGTTGGGGTCATTCACAAATTAAAAGAAGAATTTGGGGTAAATTCTAGTTCACTTCTTGGAATTTAAATCAGAAAACGAAATACATGCAATCGAAGAGAAATTTAATTGGAATGTCAAGATACAGAATTGCACTCAAACAAATTTCACATTCACAAATGACGAACATGAAATAAATACAAGGGTAATGCATTTTTTCCACATTATGCATGTTTATTTTCCATTTTTTTAAAAAGAAAAATGTGTTTTTGCATTTTTCGCTCTGCACATTACTGCCCATAAAAAGTCTTTTTTCTATATTTGATTCAAACAACATTTCCCAGAATTCCATACAATGTGATAGTTCATGACCTTGAAATGAAAATGAAGGCCAATGAAGGCCTATGTTGACTTTTGGTGTTAGACTGAAGACATTTTTGATTGACTCTAGATTGTGGTCTGGTTTGAGACTCTGATTTGTGTATGCATTCTGGACTGCAAGATTAGTACAGAGATCTGGAACTCCTGATAAACTTGAGAAATCTTACATTTGTGGGAAGACCTCTGAAGAAGATCATTTTGGTGAATCACTTCATGGAGAGCTACAGTGTAAGCATTGTGGTAGCAGTTAAGGCATGCTCCAGAGCAACTTTAAACCTAATCCTCAGGTGAGTGCTTGCACTTCTCTGCCATTTCTTACTCACCTTCCTCCTGTGCACCATGTTTTCCTGAAAGGATACAGTATTTAGGCCTGAGAAATGCACTCGTGGTGATTCTGGGATGTTTTGTGTTTGAGCCTTTGAAACATGTAGTAGCATTTATAAATAAAAGTAGTGATAATTTACTCGCATAAATAGTGTTTTCAAAATCAGAGTCTGTTATATACTGCTTACTCATACTTAGATTATGAATTGAAATTGTTTTATTTACTTTTAAATTACTTTCTTTATTTTTTACTGTATTTATTCCCTCACCTGTTCTTCATACATCCTTGTGTATCTGTAAGGTACCAGAAATATTGAGAGGTTCAAATGAATGACCAAAAAATTTAATTAGGCAGAATTTCATTTAATTTAATTACACTTTCTGAAACTTCAGAAAAGAAAAAAATCAGATTCTATTCCTCCATGTTCTTGATTGAACTGGGATGGTTAAGTTCATTCCTGAATCGACACCAACCCTGAAATCCATGTTTCCAAAATCTTGTTGCTGGAAAACATTTTTTGGGGAGGCATATATACATAATATCCCCTATTCCATGTATTTATTTTATTTATTTTCAGACATTATTTCAGCATTATATCTCATTTCATTTTAAGAATATGTCTGAAGTATATGTCTTCTGTACAAGGTTTCTTATTTTGTTTTGAACATAAGGCACACAATTAACTGGACTGCTTACAGGATATGGAAAAAGAGAATGTGCCAGATTCATTAGAGACAGTTGGTAACAGCTTATGTTATCCAGATTGTCAGCTACTGCTTTAATCAATAATTATGTTAAGTTAAATTTAGAAAAAATAGTGTATGCAAGCTGTGAATACACTGGACCAGTTCTTGACGTGCTAATTCATCAGGATTATTAACCGATTTCTAGCATATATGGAACACACTGCCTTGAATTCATATGTGTTATAATGAAAATTACAAACAGCTTTATTGGTCCGCATACAATGACCTGGCCTTGTCTGCTCTGATCAGCAGAAAGCTAAGACTAAGCTACGTTTATTTTCTGCAAGTGGATTAATGACGTGTCCCTCATAATACCGCTATGGCCCTGCAGCGGAGGACTCATATTATTGAATGAGGAAAAGAGAAACTGGCATAGGATGAGACTCCAAGTAAAAAATCGTTATTTTATGTTGAGCTATGACTTACTCTGATGCAAATCTCATATCACTGCAAGAGGGTGACCTTGTATGTGAGAAAGTGAATAAGTCACAGTGTTCCATTCACAGTGACTGTGAACACGTAGTCTATAAGCCTGAAATGAATCCAGGTGTATTTATAGTAAGCTGGTGCATGCCATCCCTCATGCTCATGCTAGAGAGAGGTAGTGCTGCGTGAGGCTGCTTTAGCAGAGGTGTCCAATGGGTCTTCTCAGCAGAATGTAGTCCGACCTACATGAGTATAGGACTACGTATTATAAGCTGAGAAACAACTTTCAGTCTAGATTAAGTCTCTTCAATCTCCACAATTTATACAAATTTAACTCTTGACTTGGTCATTTCTTTTGGTCATACCACATTTTTGTATTTGTTTGCAGGCTCTAAAACCAAGAGTATATGTTAGTAAAACAAAATCAAATAGTTGTACTGGATTTCTTCATTCATAAATAACGGGTAAAAGCTGTTAAGGAGTAAAGATTATATGAAGTGTAACTGCTACACTTTCAACTGTTTTCTGTTTTCTATTCAGAGTTCAGAGGTACCCAGTCTTTTGCATAAAATCAACCCCTTCAAAATGATTTGCCTTTTTGACACTGGGACTTTAAATAGACTAATGTTGGTTCATATATTTAACTTCCAAATAGTTTTCTAAGAAAGCTGTACCAGAAATATACTAAATGTGCTTACAATATTAAGACATTTCTGTCACAAAAGTGATTAAGCAACTATTAATTGTAATTAAAAAGGTTAAATTATGTATTACTGATTTTATAAAGGCTTTTAGAAAAGGCTAGTATGCTTAATAATCGACTACATATCGTATTGTGTGTGTGTGTGTGTGTGTGTGTGTGTGTGTGTGTGTGTGTGTGTGTAGCCACGAAAACCAGTTCAAAAATGCTTTCAAATTAATGTCAGTATGAAATGGCGCTTTGAAAACTAATTTTCATGCTACAGTCTACCCAGCAGGTGGCAGTATGCAAGCATGAGAAAAACGCCAGACCTGCTGGTGCCAAATACCCTGTCAGAATCCGTTCACTTCTCCATTATAAAATACAGGCTTATCTAGTGAGATTACTATCCACATTCGATGTAGATTATTGAGATTAGTTCGAACTGGGATCTCGGATTAAATCAATATAGTGACCTATAACTGTGTCTTGTAACGAATCATAAAAAAGAAAGACTAATATTTCAATTTTTATGTTTTTTATCCTTGTTTGTGTGTGTGTGTGTGTGTGTGTGTGTGTGTGTGTGTGTGTGTTTTATATCTATGTCAGTGCAGGTGCAATTAAATGTCATGCATTTGTGCAGGATAATTGGGTATCAAAACCACCGGGGGGTTACCAGATTATGATAGACAACCCGCTCAGGTCCCAGACAGGGACATCCTGCTGGTCACGGATGTGTGCGCTGTGTGGATAGACATGAGATGGCACGCTCATGGCTGTGACCTTCATGGTGGCTTGCTCCTCTCTCCGGCACTGATTTCTGATTTACCGTTGAGCTGCCACTCCTGTCAGGGCCTATAGGGTGCTTTCCATGCTCACACAGAGGAACTCAAGGGCAAGTATAGGCAGGCGAAGCTGGAAGACTACAGGAAAAAGGTGAGGGAACAGGAGCACAGGTTTTTGTTTTCGTAAGACTGGGGAAGGACTAGACTCTCAAAAATAATGGTTCTTTTGGTTCCCAAGAAGACCTTTCAACTGATAGTTCTTTAAAGAACCATCTTGGTAGGAGATTCACTAGTGTGAAGAACCTTGATATAGTATAAAGAACCCTGCAAAATGGGTTTTAATCAATTTCCCATATGTCCAAGTCAATAACCATTTAATGCTCGATGTTGAATAAATCAATGTGGTTTAAGTGTGATTCAATGGGTTGATGAGTATTTGGCCCACTAATCTCATTACAGTTTCCCTTGCATGAACAACTGAAAGGCAAAGTTTCTAATAACTGCTACTGTATACCTGAACCACAGCTGCTTCATTTAAAGCAGGGATGTCCCTATCCAGTCATGGAGGCCCACAGCAATACACAATTTAGCATGCTCCCCTGCCATAACACACCTGATTCAACTAATTAAGGGGCTTGGTAATTAGCTGATAAGTTGAATGGTGTTTCTCAAAGCCAGGAAAACAACCTTATGAAGGACCGTGGTCTGATATCCCACAGAAAGCTCCGTACCTCCTCAGAACCAATTTCAGTCAACAATTCTGACACACTCCCATCCACTGACATCTTGCAATCATCTGATTATCATTGCAATCATCTGATTATCATACAATGTTTTCCATAAATTTGGCACGATGCAGAAAATAAGAAATGCGCCTTAAAAGGGAGCATAAGAGCACAAGAGGTAGAGGGAGTCTGGCCCTCTCCGAGCAGATGCTGTGGCTGATGATGATGGATGTGTACGCGAAGGTTGTGCAGGGACCAGGGGAGCCTCCTGCAGGCCCGGCACATTCTGTTGTTTCATGAGATCTCATCCACTAATTCTCTGAGACAATTAACTTTACATGGAGAGAGAGGGAGACCATACTGAAATTAACCATGTTGTGTTTTGTGTTCATGGAAGTGTTTTTTTCTACCTTATTTTAAGTCCTTTTGTCTATTACTTTCCTTTCATGTGTACAAAACATCCTCTTCTGAAAATAAGTGCATATTTGAAGCTTGGTTTGTGTTCTGCAGTGTTCATTGTACTTATAAAAATATGTTGCGTGTGAAAGGATAACACTGTGAATTTGTTCTTACACTCATATTTGTTAACACTAGTAACGTGTATTAATTACTTGTAATTTGTGCTTAACTGTTCTCACAGACTATTATTTCTGCAATTGAAGCATTTAATAAACTGAGTTATCGGTTGTTGATGAGCCTTTTCTGAGTGCCGGGCTCCCTTTCTAAATGCACTTACACACAAACTGACCATTATTGGGAGTTCTACGGGAACAAAGCAGATATTTGTGGCCTCTAAAGCCTCCCCAATGGCAACTGATTCAAAACACACAAAGGGTGCAGGAGAAAAACATGTCTGTGATTACTTGCTAATTGGTTCCAATCCTGCGCCATCCCATGTGGACAGAAAAGCATCTCCACTGGTTGTCAATCACTAGATTTCTGGATTCTCTGTGTTACGCCATGGCACCCTTTGAGAGCACCCCTTGTGTACCAAGGGAGATTTTAATATATTCATATCCTATTTTACCTGCTCCGTATCCTTAGGTACTCCTGTAATGTTCAAATTTGTTGTTTGTTTTTGGACTATAATGTTCAAATTTGTTGTTTTTTTTTGGAAAAATGTTTTTGGGAAAAAAAAGTGATGGATGCCCATTTGGTTTTCCTAAGGAACCCGTAAGACTTTTTATATAGACAGTGTTTCTATGCTTAGACCTACGCTAGGTTTTGTATCAATTGCTATAGAACCTATACAGTATATGAAAGTCCAAATTTCAGAAGGTTCTACACATTAGCGCACATTCTTTACAAAACTGGTTCATTTGAAATTTTCTTAATGGAACTGAAAATGTTTCTCTTATGGCACCAGCTCTTAGAATGTTATTGATGCAAGCATAGATTTACACATCTCTTGGCATGTAATGGCCCATAAACATCCAAGAATGAGCAGATCTACAGTGGTCTTTAAGATGTGAAGCCTCACCCATGCAAGAAGGGTGACAAACTCAATAGCCGAGTACTTATCAGCCAAAATATTTATGTTCCCTGTGATGCACTGAGCAAAGCTGTGACACATCACACCAGACAGCGTAATTACAGGAGGCCTTAGCACACGCAGCACATTCTGACATCCAATATGAGAAGAAAGGATGTGGGAACAGTCTAGTCCTACCAGTCCAGTAATAGAAACCACTACAAAAATAACCTGTACACCCTCTTTTTAAAAAGGATGCCTAACAGGATTTTTGTGTCAGTTTTTTTCAAATTAGACTGATGAATGTGAAGCACCTTTTCAGTTTGTAAAACCTCCACATAAACACCTTGGGGAAACCTTAAAACCATAAAGAACCTTTATGTGAAGACAGACCTTGAACAGGTTCTTCACACCAACATCTGATCTGCAAAAATGGTTCCGCTGAGAAATAAAATAATTATATTGCAAATAATTATGTTTCTCAAAGAACCATTTGTAGCATATTTTTTAATGCAGATGAGGATCTTTATACTTGCCAGTTTGATACACATACGTGTGTTTTTTAGGCAAAAATGAACCGTTCTCATTTTTGGACATTACTGAAAATGATTTTATTCACCCATTTACAATAAATTGATATAAACCTGCCCAGGTGTTTTGCATTTGGTAGAATAAATGTTTAAGAAAGAAGAAGAAGGAGGATAAGAAGAAGAAGACAGAGAGGAAGAAGAAGGATGAAATAAATACAAAACCAAAAAACCAAAACACATCTCAGTAATAAGCACATACAGTAAGTCGAAACATATCACAAACATACCAGCAGGTAACAAGAATGCTTTTTTTTATCTACACAAACATCCTATTCAAGTTCATTTTGCTTTATGTAAACTCCCCTCGTCGTTCCTTGCCAATGGACATGCAGCTGAGCTGGATTTGTGGACAATTTGCTCATAATACATCTTATTCACCTGTACAAAACTGGGGCAACCAACCCACGTGTGCCCCATGCTTTAAACCAATCATGGCATGCAGTACAAGTGGCTGTCGTGAACAGATAACAAACTCAATAGTTGGAAATAACTGGGATCGATGAAATGTGTTCATTGGATGCGGTGCTGTTCTTTCACCAAGAAGGAGCCGTGAGAATAAGGAACAGAAATAAATAACATTAATAAATAAATACAAAATAAATAATTATTAAGGACAAAACACATTTACTAAAACCCCTCCAATACATGAATAAAAGTAATTTGGATTAAGGTATCAAGGGCCATCAGTGTATAAGGGAGAGGGTGTTTATATGGTTATTGTGGTTATTTGGGACATGTCATTGGGCCTGAATGATAAAGCCATTCTTGTATTCACTTTCCACACTAAAAAGTAATAAGCCTATTTACAGAAGTGATTCTCGCTTAATTTAGGAAGAATACACCAGCTGAAGTCAGAGTCCGCAATTACCTGATGGCCCAGAATACCTAATTCTCCAGGAGTTTGATTTACACTTTAAAAAAAGAAAGCCAACCATCCTGCCTTTAGAAATATCTAATAATAAGCTAACAGCTGTCAGCTCGCTATTAGGAAATCAGCAAATTCACAATAAGACAGTCAGGTTACTTACTTTTTTTTTTTTCAAATATCAAGTTAAAACAAAAGGTCTTTTTACAGTTGTGCAAACATGGTCTGGATTTTGCCGAAATTTCCACTCGATTTTCCCTTTTAAGGCTGCCAATTTGTAATCCCCCATAGTTGTCCCACCCTCAGCTCTTGAGTGCTCCTCCACTGTTTTTGAACTACTCGGTGGGGCTTGCTTTCTTTTCTTTTCGTTTTTTTCTTTTTTTCCTTTCTTTTTTTCTCTTTTTTTGTGGACAGCTTTTTTAGCATTATTATTAGTAGTATTGTCCCGTTAGGTGAAGCTCATGGAGACCGTATGCTCGAGCGCTTTGCGACGCAGCGACGCGATACTGGTCCCTCTCCACACGTCACTGTCTGGCGAGCTGCAGAGTTGAGGCGAGCCGCTGACGTTGGTGGGCCCGGAGAGGGAAGCGGGCACCATGCCGGGGAAGGTGGGCTGGTACAGGTGGGACTGTAGCCCGGAGCCGTTGGACTGTAAGCTGTTGGAAAGGCCCATGGAGTTTGGGGGCGGCCCGGCTCCCAGGCTGCACTGCGACAGCGACTGCGCCATGGCCTGCTGGCGACCCAGGGAGGGGGGCAGCTGCAGCTGGGAGACCCCCGGCATGCCGGCCGCCGCCCACCGCGTGTCGTTGGCATGGAAGGAGCACAGGCCATCACCCATGGCAGCAGCGGCGGCGGCGGCGGATGGGAACTGCGGCAGACCGTGGGTGGGGAGCAGCGTGCCGGGCGCGCGGAACACGTTGGTGGTCTTCTTGCGCTTCTTCCACTTGGCGCGGCGGTTCTGGAACCACACCTGAAGAAAAAGGGGTCATGACAGAACAGGCGCCTTTAGAGCTTTTTACTATATCACAACGGAAAATTATAGACCACCTTAAAACGAAATATCAAAACGGATCAAAACTACAGACCACCTTAAAACAAAATATCACAACGCATCAAAACTATACACCACCTTAAAACTAAATATCACAACGGATCAAAACTATACACCACCTTAAAACTAAATATCACAACGGATCAAAACTATACACCACCTTTAAACTAAATATCACAACGGATCCAAACAACAGGCCACCCTCAAATGAAATACCACAACGTATCAAAGCAATAGACCATCCCTAAACTAAATATTACGACGGACCAAATCATCAAACGTCTATAAAAGTGCACAAACTTCCATTCTATGAACGTATTTCATCTTAATTTATTCATTAAGGGTTTTGTGAGTTCAAACACCTGGTGATTTACCGTACCTTGTATAAAAGTAAACAAACTGCCCTTAACAATTAAAATTTTGAACATCACATTCTAAATTAACAGAATGTTCCATTCTGTAAAAGTATTTCGTCTTTATTTATTTATATTGGTAGCCTGAGTTAAAACACTTGGTCCTTTTATATTGCTCCTGTGTTCATTATCCTTGCCATATTTGCTCTTAAATCTAGTCAAACATTGCGTGTTTTTTATTTCCAAACACATAATATTGCCATTACAATAAATAGCGTCATGTCCCATCTTCTTTATTTTTAAAGTTATCATTATAAGAAATGTTACCCTTAAAAGAAACATTCCCGGGACATTCCTACAGTCTTTAATACATGAGTGATCATTTGAAAACAGAGACAGGGACTAAACGTATGCTGTTTTTCCAGTGTTTTCTTTCATAGTGTACTTGTTTTATAGTATTTAAACTGTAACGACAACTGTAATGTTTCTGTTCTGAGCCATTGAAAGACGTGAAGGCGTTCGTTTTAAATGTGACTAAATGTGTCTGTAAATGAACAGAACCGGGCTGTGGCTGATAAGATCGTTTATTTCCTCAGTAAAAGCAGCGGGATAATGTTTCTCAGCTCGGCTGGGATGAAGCTGTTTGTGCTGAAAGGCCATTCCGAGAGACAAATGGTCTGGACGCCTCGGTGCTTTATCACCTGAGCTGAAAATTAATTCATAACCCTCGCCTGCTATTTCCAATGTCTATTTTTGTTGTTTCTTCAGTGGAGAAAATATGGTTTGATGTTGAAGCGACTCTTTTGTTGTGACGAATGATCACCAAGCGCCTTCAGCAGAACGACTCGCATAACATCATTTAGAGAATAATTACCCACAGCCTAACGACCCCCAGCACTCTATATAACGCTGATGATGATGCGCTTAATTATGAAAAAGAGTATCAAGTTATTAAACACATAAAGAAAATATTTGGGTTCTCGGTGAAGACGCATCGGTTCAGACCGCATTAAAGGATATTCTCTTGGTTGTAGATATATTTTATATTTTTAGTATTTTAAAGCTAATTTAAACCAACAGTTAACAAACCTGAAAACGTAGCGATTATAAATTGCAAGTGTATTGTTAGTATTGTTATTCTACGTCTTGTTGGTCAGCACCACGGACAGCGATGTCATCTTCATAACCTTACATTTGTCATAAATTCGTTTACAAATGATCCAGCGCCTTTTCTGTTTTGTGCAGTTAGTAACACATTGGTAATATAAAAAACAGTTACCAACAAAGTGTAAATATATATATA
>JBBPDB010000040.1:6024468-6034632 GCA_037974465.1 Brachypetersius altus
ACGCACACACACACACACACACACACACATATATATATATATATATATATATATAATATTCACATTGTAACACTAATAATGCACATTATTGCACATATTTTAAAAAGTTTGTTTTTTTAACATATAGTTTTAACAAAATACTTGCTCAAACATCTCTATAGCTGTAAGGTGCTATATCATTACAGGCTGCAACGCAAGTTTACAGGGGGAAAATTTACTGCCGTGCAACCATAACCTGAATCGTCCCTTATTTGTAAATATTTAATAACTACTTCATCAGGGCTTTCTTTTCCTAAGTTTTCTTTGATTTCGTTGAGCGCCTGTGTATTATCTGGGCAGTTTAGCATTCAGGCGACGCAGATGCGCTGTTTTAGCATCAGGATAATAAATACCACCATACAGAGTCCTTTAAGTCCAAGTAGAGACCTCACAGACACGCCCCGTATTAAACAGTGTAGACGCTAAAAAGGCCGTAGATCGTGTTTAAAAGCTCAGATCTATGGGCTAATGTCTTAGCTTCGCTGTGGCATATGAACTGTGCAGCGCCACAGTCCTCAAAACTGCGGAACCTATGCCTAATTCGAATGCGCCGAATACAGTGGGTTCGAGCCCTTTTATGAAGCGATGGGAACCAAAGACGTTTTCATTACATTCATATATATGTGTCAGCATATGAATGAAACGATACGGCTGCTATGGTTGCTTGTTTTGTGTGTATACTCAGTTAGTACATAATCTGAGAGAATTGGGCGTCCCGAAAATTGCCCTCAGTATTCATAGTACCATAGTAGGTTATTGACATAGTAGGCTAATAAATATACCAATAAATATAAATATGCTTATAAATATAAAATATGACATTTTTGGCCATTTCAATTATTGGTTCTATGAAACTACCCACCCGATCGAAATATATATGTATATATATATGTGTGTGTAAATGCTGGGCAACAATGAACATTTTAATCGCGATTAATCGCATGGTTTTCTGCATTGTTCGCTAATTAATTCAAAAGTAGTGTATTGCACACTTTAATTTTTGTCATATGAACGAAAGTGCAATAAGATTTGGTTTGCAGACACTATAAACAAATGAAGGGCTTTATAATAACAATGTCTCTTTAAAATAGTTACACAGCTTCTTGTACATTTCAATATTAATGTAATCAATTCAAATATAAAACCAAACCTATTTGCCCCTGCCAGGACATTTTATTTAGTTTGTTATAGAAAAAGTTCAGAGTATGGTGGGTGGAACCATTATAGCTGCAAAGGGGGACCAACTCCTTATGAAAGTCAATGTACCCCAATACTTTTGTTCATATAATATGTAATATATTATGATATATATAATATGGACAAAAGTAATAGAACATGTGGCTGTTTTTTTGCGGGTGTCAGGCGTCCTATTACTTTTGCCTGTATTTTAATATTGTAATATACTATGATATATAATGTGAACAAAAGTAGTGGGACGCCTGACACCCGCGAAAACAGCCGAGGCATATAGCTGCACACACGACATATAGCTGCCCACGATCCCCCCCAAAAAAAATTAAATAAATAAATATATATATATATATATGCACACATTTTGTTACTTTTACTTTTGCCTTGCCCCCCGCCCAACATCGCAAACATTAAACATCAATGAACAGCAGCTCAGTTAGATGAACTGTAGGCCCATGTCTAGTATAAATTTGGCACCAGCCATTATATGGGTTCACCAGGGACCCATTTTCAATTTGAGCCTATCAAAATAAAATCAATATTGCATCAAAGGGAAGTCAACGACAGTGTGTGCAGTGGCCTACTTTACCCAATGAACACCGGGCTCGCGCAGAGGGGAGGAATCTTCTGACAGTATGTATACAATTAAGTGATTTATTTTTTTCTTCTTCTCTGAAAGATGTGTAAATACATGGTATTCAAAATTTACGCATTACAAATTATTTTTGTGGACTAAATGTAGCCCCCATTTCACAGCAACGAACAGAAATTTGTGTTGAAAAACATCTTAATCTTATGTGCTTATAGTCCTTAATGGTAAATAAAATAGCACATGAACCAGAATCGTGGAAAAAAATTATTATTGATTATTGACAGATTTACATGTCTCTGAACTTTAATCACAAAAACGGTCCGTGGTCTAAACTGACATATGACAAGATGCGCGTGCTTTATTATAAAGACAATATTTACTGAGTGATAATAGAAATTATGCAATTCCGGCCTAGGCGGCGCGGCACGCGCTCAGCCAGCCAAAGTGACCTAAAGAGTCATTTTCCAGCGTAAAACTCTCTCCGTGTCCCACCTTTCCCCTGACCGTTGATTATTAGTATTTTCCTTGTTTTCCAAACTAATAAATGGCAGCATGGAGCGGTTGGAGGCTCGTGGAGGCTGCAGACGGCCCTGCTCGGCCTAATTGATATTGAGCGCGCCGTTACGGGCGCGAGAGGGGCCGCTGCTGGATAATTTGCAGTTTAATCAGCGTTTGTAATGAGAGCCGCTGATCAGGGGGCCCGTTTGAAAATAAAAGAGAGTTACAAGGAACGTCTGTCAGGGCCCTGGGATAATTCGGGACTAATTGTCTCGATTAGAGAGAACTGGATGACTCCGGGCTCCTCTAACGCAATGAGAAACGTGAAGCTCTCTTACGCACCAAGTCAATGGACTTCCACAGCGGCCCTTAAACATTTCGGACAAATGCATGTAAGTTAGCACGCCAGCCCCGTTTGAAAGCTGGCGGCTGATGTATGGATCGTACGGCCGAGAGGGAAAATCCAGCTTATCGATTCAGTCACTGCTGAGCTGTAAGAAAATGCAGCGTGGCTGAAATAGTGGCGCTTATCCTTTACGAGCGGGGTTAGCAAGGTGGATCCAGGCGTTACTGGACACCACCAGGTCATGCAGAGGAGTGTGTTTGCTAATATGGAACGAACATGCATGTCATAGACCTCTAATGCTATTATCTATATTCACTAGCCCCCTAAAATAAAGCTTTGTCATTATAATTATCCCCTGGATTGCTCATTTACTCCCAGAAATCAAGGTTTGTAAACAATCACTGACGGGACCGTTAAACAGAACATATACTACGTTATGTGGAGGGTGTCAAAACTTTAAAGAACCCATTCTCTTGTCTTTTGATGCCCATTTTGATTGACGTTTGTGTTGGTTTATATATGTGTGAGGCAGTGTTTTTATCTGACCTTTCTTTAGAAATTTTTATTAAAATGGCTATTTTGTCTTTGTGCCTTTAAGACAACTAGATGAGTAAGAAACAGCATTAAGCCTCATCCAACTATCAGTCCAAGCTGAAGTACTCTCAATAACTTTAATCCAAAAGAATGGAAGTATGGCTAAATATATTGGTTGTGACAACACAAAGAATATATGCGGACTGAACTTGTTTTTACCCTTTATGAAATGTTTGTATAGTAACGTATCAAATCCTTTCATTTAGGAAGGATAAAAGGTTCCTGACATTCAACTCAAAATCAATTATTTAAAATATATAAGAAGATCCGCCAGAGAACCAAAATAGGTTATTCTACCGGAGAGAACCCATTCTGGCACCTTTGGCTTTAAGATCCCTGTAAGCTGAAACTGGCATAAACACGTTTCTTAAAGCGTCTCTTATTACCTGCAGGTCCACAATGGACAATAGCAGTGGACACCACCTGCAGCTTTGTGTGGCAGGCATGTGTTGTGTGCTCAGACTCATCCAGGCCTGTCGATTAGGCAGTGCAGGCAGATCTCGCGGCAGCAGATAGAGGCTATGGATCGGTGCCCTCAGAAACGGCCTCCTGCATAGCGCGCGCAGCATTAGTGCGTCGCGCATGTGCGCGAGACTGCGGCTCAGCAATTAGTGAGGGTGGGAAAGGGGGGCAAAAATGGACCTGGGAGAGAACGGGGGGTTATATCAATGCAGGGCATCAGCTGGTAGAGATGTGCTCCGTTAACACACATTTATACACACTTACGCACACACACACACATGCACCGAAAGTTTAAACAGAAGTGCTTTGTAGCCCCACTATTGTTCTCTTTTATGGTCTTTCTCTTGTAATATGTAATACAGAGTGGCTAATGTTACAGTGGTGTCCATTAAGACTGCCTATATGTGTGTAAATATATATATATATACCTTTTATATATGTATACCTTTAAACCTAGAACCTTCTTATCATTTAAAAGTTCTCTATACGTTAAAAAGGTTCTTCACATCTCAGTTTCTAAAATGGTTCTGTAAGCAAACACATTTATTGTATGTACCTTAGTCTATCCTAAACTTCTGTTTCCCATGATTCTATTCAAGTCTGTTAAATCTGAAGCAGAATTCATAAAAGTTGTCTGTAGTGTGGACAGCCCCAGAACGCAGAACCGCGCTGCTTTCGTGCATCCTGGACATGTGTGTCCAAAAACAACTGAAATACCAGAACAAATGATGTAGTGACAAGATCCATGCAGTTGTATAGAGAAGTTTTTTGTTGCTGTTGCTTTGGTTGGTACTTTTACTAGAGTCCTGCTTTTACTCCCGAGTCCTTATTCCACTGAAGTCATTTCGCTTCAAGGTGCTTTTAGGTTGCAGAATCAAAGCAGAACATAATGGATGCATACAGATACCAGGCCGGTGCTGGTAGGCATTGTGAGTGGAACAGAGCTGTGTGTGTGTGTGTGTGTGTGTGTGTGTACGGTGCACGAGAGCCAATCTGAAGCTGTAACCTCCTTAAAGCCGGCAGTGTCCGCGCCAGATTATCCCCATCTATCCCGTGTCAATGACCGTCTTGTTGAGAGAATCGCTGGGTAAACAGGACTGACAGAGTCGGGGGGGTTCAGCTGATTACACACCCAAATAGAGCCGCGTGGTCTCTCCTCGAGACGCCTCACACAGCTCTCCGTCTCCAAGGCTCCTCCAGGCTTTCACACTGTCCCACCATCAATCATCCCATTTTGGCCTGGATGTTCTATAGAGTCACTTAATATCCCACCTTCATCTCTTTTTTTCCCTCCACTCGCGAGGCGATGCGCCCCTCTCTGTCGGACGGGGGGCCAAACAGACAGCCGAACATGAAATGATTTAGAGAAGGCCACGAGCTCTTATCACACACCATAAACTACACAGGACATCTTCTTTTCTTTTTTGGGGGGCGTGGGCGGCGTGGGGTTGAGGGTTAGGGGGCATTTTTATATCCATATGCAAATGCAATAAAGGACAGAACTGTATTTAATGGGTTAATTAAGACGATTAGCACAGCTAAAACCCCAACACACGTATGATTCGAGCGCGATATGCGGATATTCTTTTTCTTTACTGTTTTCGTGTGTTTCTCATATTTCCTTTTCTCTTGTTTTCTCTTTTATCGTTTTCTTTTTCACTTCTGTCTTTTCATTTCTTGTCTTTTCTGTAGATTTCTTTAGTTTTTCTTTTCTTTTCTCTTATTGGCTTTTCTGTTATCGTAAATTTTCGTTCTTTTCCTTTGGTTTCTCGTGCATTCTTTTCTTTATTTCTTGTTTGCTTTCCTTTCTTAATTTTTTTCTTCACATATAGGGTCTTGCTGAAATATAAGTAAACATAAACCTGATCTAAACTAATCTTTAATTCTTCTGTAAGTAAACTTAGCTAAAATTATTAGCTGAATTGCTGCTTGATTTGAATGTTTTCATGGTCACGTAATGACGTATTACATTAAAACAGTTCTAAATTTCTATATTTTTATATAAATTTGTATATTGTAATATATTTCCTGTAAAGTGACCTTGAGAGTCATGAAAGGCGCTGACAAATAAAATGTATTATTATTATATTTCATTTGACTCGTATTTGACACGAGTTCTGTGACGTCATATATTTTATTCCAGATGCAGAAATGTCCGAGTCGCGTAAATTCAGTTCCTGAGTTTTCCAGTGGAGGGAAAGCTGCACTCAGAACAAACCCCCTGTGCTCCAGTGTTTCTCCGCCTCGTGCTGCTGTATGAAAGCGGTGGAGGTTTCAGATTGGAGGGTCCAGTTCATCACTAATGAGCAATTAGTCCTGATGAAGGATTTCCTGTTCCGCATTATTAGCACTGAAGCTACACCAATCTATTTCATCTTATGGCGTTCTGAGCATCACTGCTGCCCTCATTACTCTTGTGTTCCAATAAGAGTAGATATTTGCTAATATACTAATACCGAGGCCTAACTGAATAGAAATAATATCCAGTTGCGTTAATAACAGACATACCCTACTTAATAACTTACAGTTGGACTGTACAGTGACCCCATCACAGCCTTGAAGATAACTATAACTATTTCAACATACTGTTAAAGAGATTCTATAATTATGCTTGAACCATCATAAAATTGTATAAAGACCATCTGCATTTATGTATGTATGTATATATATTTTCAATGTTCTTGATTTTATTAATTACAATACCCAGAATGCCTTTGTTGTGGTCTTGTTGTGGTATGTAGAAGAAATTATTCACGTCCATTATCATATTAACACCAAATGAAGCCATAAATACAGCACCCAATATAAAAAATAAACAAGTAAATATGTTCCAGAATAAATACCAGAAAGTAAGGTATTTTTTGCATGCAAGTTTTTTTGCACTGAAA
The DNA here is from genome assembly GCA_037974465.1 of Brachypetersius altus. Classification (NCBI taxonomy): domain Eukaryota; kingdom Metazoa; phylum Chordata; class Actinopteri; order Characiformes; family Alestidae; genus Brachypetersius; species Brachypetersius altus. The sequence goes on from JBBPDB010000040.1 coordinate 6,031,079, forward strand.
TACAGTAATATAGTAAGTATTCAAAACACTTTTGTATTATCAAGAGTTCCTTCATTTTTTCATCTTCCTGTCTTTCCAGGGCACCTACAGGGCTGCATATGAAAGAATGAATTGTCATCATTTTCATAACATCCATTAAAAGCAGCAATAATGTCTTTAGTAGCTCACCTTCATGAGCTTCTTGTCTATAGAGCCAGTTTGAAAGAACAATTCAAGCAAGATCACACATGCAAATAAAGTGGTTTTTAAAGAAAGATTCAATCTCTCTCTCTCTTTTATTTTTTAATTCAAATACATTTATTGGATCCGTCTGAATTACAAAGCCTTTTATGCAAATATGAATCCCCTCACAATGTTGGAGATATTACACTTCGATCAATTTGTAACGGCATTTAATGTTTAGTTGAATTAAAAAATGATTTGAGTTTGAATTTGCTATATCTGTCACAAATATTCCCAATTTGCCCCGTAATTATTTGATAGTCCCTGCAATTACTGCATGAACGGGTGAATGTGGAGCTGTGGGCTCCCTAATTGGGCCAAATTTGATGTTTTGCATATTTGCATAATGAGGAAATTGGTATAAAATTGTGTTCATTCATTTGTGAAGACTCCTATGAATGTTATGAATTTGAAAGCCCTGCACCTATACGGTGGAGGGGTGACTTTGCCTGCTAATGCCTTTGGCTTTCATTGAAGAGAACTGGATTAGTGCCAAATGGACAGTCAAGCACACATACCCAACACTGTAAGTCCCAATCTCCATGGACTTTTTATTTTTTATATATATTTTTATTTTACTTAACAAGTTACTACCTTTGGGATATAAATCATTTTTACAAGAAAGACCCGGGGCCAAGAAAGCAATGGACATAAATCCCCAATGCAGCATAAAACTCATAGAAAGTAACAACAAATTACAACCACATTATCAGTGACATTATCACTTACAGTCAATGTGTTCATTAAAATGTTTATACCAAGAGTGAACAGCTCTGGTCCTGGAGTGCTGGGACAGATTGGTAGATGGTCTACATAAACACTGGCAATTAGCGTAAGAGTTGAACCAGGTGTGTTTGAGCAGGAAAATTATACGGACATCGGCCCTCCTGGAGTGTAGCTGTGTACCCATGGATTATTACAAAATTATATTTTCCAAAGAATAGTCCACCAAAGTATGCACACTGAATGCACAGATCCACTGTCTAATGCATATGACTTCTATCACTGGCATTTTCCTTTATTACCAGAGACAGCCTATTGGTGAGAAAATTTCTAGTGTGCACTGACATATGAGCTTATTCCACTGATTTCATTCCATCACCTCTCAAAACAGCGTCGGGTTATTGCATATGCCACCGCTGTGGTCTCTGCCATATGATTTGCTGATTTTTTGACCCGATCTCTCTTTTTTGCTTATGATGAGAGACAAAGCACAAATCGGCATGGAGGCCATTAATTGTGTTTTATGTGTGTTTTTTCCTAGTATGATTGAAATTGATTTAGGGTCCATGCGATAAATCACTATTAGTCTGCACAAACAAAGCACAAGCCATTCTAATCAATTGAATAATATTGTGCCTCTTGGATGGAGGACAAGAAGGTAACAATATGAAAAATGCAAAACATGTCACTCAGATCTGGGCAGGGAATTTAGAAGCCGCAGTGTGTTCGATATGCGGCCTGTCATGGCTTTGAAAGGATATTTTAAAGAGCCCATGTAAAAGAAAACAGAATTGTCCTCTCTCTTGTTTTTAAATGAGTTTGATGTATGTAAATATTCATTTTTAAAAGTACTCAGTTGTATGAAAACTAAGCTGCAAAAGCAGTCTGTTTTGAATTCATTGTAAATGTGAACAAATGCATTTGCTTAAAGCTACCAAAAAACTGTTTAATGCAATCCATTGACACTGAAGTTATAAAGAGTGTTTTAGCCCAAACAGTTTTTTAAATGAGGTGTAGTATGGGGAAGCCAGTCAGAATAGAGCTTATTTAGATATGTTTATCTTAAATGTACAATAACTGAACAGCTTTTTTAATTCTTAGGGATAAAAAGAGAAATTGGACATGTAAAAATTAATCATGACTGTTTTGGGTAAATAAATCCACACAAAAGCTGTAAGTGGAAAAACAAAAACATTAGAAATGTAGAACACAGGCCCTTCAAGAATATGTGGCTGGCCTATTTAGTATGCTAGCACAAACCTCATATAATCATTTATGGTATACACTTAAAAAAAGGTTCTTGACTTGGACATACTAATATAGAATCAAAAACTGCTTTAATACATTCTTTACACATATTTAAACATTCTTCACATGTCTTTTATAAAAGTAATGAAAAATTCTTTCTATAACTGAATGTCATTCTCCTATGGTTCTGCTCCAAAGAGTCCTCTTGGCACTTTTGTATTTAAGAGTGTAGCTAAAGCATTATTACAGGTCTATTTTTACGCATTGACATGCTGAATGTTCAGTATTCTCAAATCTCACTTTTGTGTCACAAAATGCATTGGTTTCGCTCTCAGCTGTTGAACACAAATAACAAAGCAAACTCTAATATTATTACATTACAGTGTCAGATCTTCAAACACAGCCTGAAAACACAGTCAGTGTAATATGATGAGGAAAACCCTGCACATGTCTATTCTTTCAATCTTCACAAGCACTTCATAAAATACTTAAGTGATGATTCTACCATTTCATGGGATATTACGCCATAATGATAGTAATCCTCCCATTTACAGCTGATGTAGCCTCAGTCAGTGGAAATTAACTGCCACCATACCTCTGAATGATAATTTATGAATAAAAATGAGAGATTATGATATGCTAATGAAATGCATATTTACTGAAATATTCATTACTGGGGAGAATGAGACACCTACCGAAATTAAGGCTTAAACAATTACGGGACAGAATTGAAGCAAATGGGCAAAGGATAGATTTACACAAACACACACACACACACACACACACACACACACACACACACACACACACACACACACACGATTATTGAAGCAGATAGATGAAGGTACTTTCGGAGCAACACTGGATTCTGGATTGTGTGGGGAATGTAGTGCTGAATATATCTCTACGTTGTGAATTTTATGACCACTAACCGCAACAAATATGAACACACACATTACACACACATATACACACACAACCACAGGCCTGCAGCACACAGTAGCTGAAAAAGTGGGTATTTTACTTTGGGAGTTAATGGGAATAAAATACCTCAGTGGATGAGTGCAGATGTGTTTGATACAAATAGTCATTTTCCTATTTGCTGCCTCATTGAGCATGATGAATGATTGGAGTCAGAGAAGCGCCGTGATAAATGGCAGCACCTTGGCTCCATTGCATGCCCTATTGATTCTCCTTCTTTATTACCCCTACAACCCAGCTGGTTGCTTTGCTCTCCGTGCACACACACGCACACGCGCACACGCACACGCACACGCACACACATGCACACACACACACACACACACACACACACACACACACACACACACACACACACACACACCCACTCCAACTCTAGA
>JBBPDB010000040.1:6036437-6085384 GCA_037974465.1 Brachypetersius altus
CCCTGCGACCAGAAAGTCCGGGTTCAATCCCCAAGACCGCTAGGCACCGCTGAGGTACCCTGAGCAAGGTACCGTCCACACTGCTCCCCGGGCGCTGTGTTCATGGCTGCCCCCTGCTTCACTTGTTCAGGTATGACAAATGGTCACTTTCACTTTCATGACACAGTTTCCTTCAGATTCACAGTCTGGCGGTATTTAAATTGCGGGACTCTATGGTCCAGAACTTTGAATTCACAGATAGAGGCCAGTGGTTTTGCAAGCCAGTTGTGTCCTCATCCATTTTTATAAATAACATTATGCCACAGGGTGTGAGAAACCACAACAAGATCCAATGCAAGACTGGACACATCGTTTACGCACCGTTTTATTGGTCTGGTGTAAGATTCAATTACTTGTTAACTACATTAGTCTCGTAGCTCCAGAAGCAAACATGTCAAGCGATAGCTGTTCGACAGCTGTCAGGGGTATGGAATGGATTCTGTGTAAATGGGATTTCTCACTTTACTAGCGCTTTAACCATTCAGTCGATTGAGGGCATTCTGACCCATGCACACAAATATACCCCCACCCCTCTTCATCCCTAGGTGGGTACCTAATGGTATGCGTCAAATGTGAATGCATTAACCCCGTCTGGTTCGTGCAGCTCTCCACCTCCCAGGGGTGTAATTGACTATTTCTTAACGAGCTGCTCCTTTTAAGTCAACGTGATAACGATCTCCAGCCCTGAGTTAATTATGCATGGAGTAAGCAACCTTGAATACCTCCTCATTGGGAGATTCTGCTTTAATTTCCTATTTTTGCTTAATTGGTGCTTGTCTGGCACAATCCGTCCCGCCTGGGGTGCTTACACGTTTGTTTGATTGTTGGCAGCTCTTTATTCTGATGCAGTCTGAGGAAAGTAGGGTACGAAAGAGCCGGGAGGGCTACTTAGAGGCTGCCCCGCAATTGACTGCTCTTTAAAAATGGCAAGGGGACGTGTTTGTTTTATCTTTATTTTTCAACTGCATCTTCTCTGCCAGGATAAATGCAGCATATGGGTGTAATAGTGCACTCAGTATTGCATTAGGCCTAATGCACTGCTCTCGGAGTTGTGTCTACATGGTGAAAATTGGTGTTTACAACATCGGCTTCAGCAGCATCAGTATACACCCCCCCCCCACTCAAATCCAAAGTAATAGCTCCTGGGTATGCAGCAGCATTAGCGTCAATTAAAGATAATCAGCACAAAGCCATGACAGACTTTAGAAATACCCTCGCATTTCCAGATAAGCGTTGTCAGAGAAGTGAATTTGTGTTGACAGATGTACAAGTTGGGTTAATGCTGTATGAGGGGGGGTTCTTTTATGTCAGGTAGACTGTGGCAAGGCCTCCTAGGGGACGTGCGAGCATGCAAAAATAGCCCCATTTAGCTCACTGAGTCCTTAGAGTTTAATTATTGCACGAGGTGTGCAGAGCAGGCTGACACAGACACAAACAAACACAACAAACACAAAAATAATAGATACAGACAAACACGGATGCATCTAAACCCACAATCACACAGAAATATACTTTATTTAATTTATTTTAAGGAAAGGCATTAATACAGAGTTTTAATATGTGATGTAGCTGCTCTATTAAAAGAAGAACAGCTGCCATTATGCTGGGGACATCCATAAAAATCAGTCTTCTCTGTATTTTTAGATCATTCACGAAACGTCAGACTGTATATTACTTACATAACTTAGATTTACAACATAATTTTGCAAAAGGAACAGTGATAAACCAAAACGACCACGAGAACAATGTTACTGCTCAGTGCACTAAACCTGAAAATGTGCATCATAATCTGCTAGTTTGCTTTTCAATGTTTAAATGTGCGACATATAATTTTGTCCCAAACAAAAAGACCATCTTAAGGGAATAGGGCTTTTTCTGAAAAAGCTCTGCTTTTAAGCGCATTAATGCAGTGATTTAAATCTGTTAAAAGAACATATTTATAAGCCAGCTTTACACTGCACTGTTCTGATCTCTGTGCACTCCTATAATTAATGTGTCCTTTTCTTGTACCCATCTACCGTCAGAGGTACTTTAACACATTCGCTTCTGGATGCTTTTAACATCTACATGTGGAACAAATGAATTAAAGTCACACATTTATGTGTTGGCTCTTGAGAACATACGTTTATATTGAAAGGTCATTTATTTCAGGAAGCTTGGGTTAATGTGATGGACAGAAATACCGATTATGTACCCTCTAAGAGTTTTTGGACGAATGACACATTTGCTCCGTTTGATTCAGCACCTGTGTCTGAGCACACTCACACTAAATGTGCTGATTTAGTGAATGTTAGTCATTTGTTTTTACAAATCTCTGTTATTTGTAGTTATCCTCATTCTTTGCTTATATCATATTTTTGCCTAAAATGTGCACGTGTGCATAATAGGAAATGCCCAATGCCAGTGCTTTGAATACAATGCATGATTATTCATATAAAATCCAATCAAGCTTTTGCCCCTACTACACTGATTACAAAGCAAGCTGATCAAGCACTAATTGTCATCAGTTACAACTAATTAATTGAATCACTTGAATCAGTTTGAATTATTGAATTGTTGAATTATGTTGGAGGAAAGGTTTGGACACAGTCTTTGTTTAACTTTCTTGAGCATTATTAGTTCTGTTGTTTCTTCTTCTTCATCTTCTTCTTCATCTTCTTCTTCTTCTTCTTCTTCTTCTTCTTCTTCTTATTATTATTATTATTATTATGATTATTATCACGGAAATTAAATCCAATTCCCTTTGAACATGGGGCGAAGGTACCCTGACCACAAGGTGGCACTGTTCCCTCAAAGAGTGACTGTGGACCAATTTTGAGAGGAGAATTGGCCATGGAGCAAAACACTCTTGAATGTGAATGATTAAGAGGAGGATGGGTAGGAAATCCCCTGCTCTGCTAACATCATTCCCTCTGCTAATGAGAAGAAAAGGGTCCTGTGGTGGAAGGCAATACAAAAGGCTGCTAACATTTCTCGACTCACTCCAATATATTTCGCTATTTTAAACGGGCTTCTGTGAAATGCATAGAAGGTATACCATCCAACTGCATTTTAGTAAAAAAAAAAACGAAACAGGGGCCAGGAAGGGCTAGAAGTACAGAATGTCCTTCAAATGTCCTGCACTGGTTAAGTGAGAGACTGCCTTTGTCACAGATGAATGAAAGGCTGGAGTGACTTTATATGTGGCCTGTGGGCCAGAGGATGAAAGCCAGGGTGACTCATTGGTTGGTACTTGTTAAGCATGTTCATAATGAAGAGAAGAGCAATCTTGATCCCCCCAGAGCGGCTGATGAAAATATGAAAGTTAACATCACATTATGCTGTGGTGTGTGTGTGTGCGTGTGTGTGTTTGTTTTCATGCCTTTGCAGGTCTAGATTAGGAAAGAAAACCAGAGAAAAACAAAGGAGCAATAGTAGGATGAACAAAATGGTAATGGCTCAATGTGCTTTTCACAAAGGGCACATTTTTAAACGAAAATGGCAAAACTATTTTGTTTTGGTTACTAAACTAAACTACTAACTCTATGCCAGGAATGGTTATTGTAAAGCTTGTGAAATTCTTTCTATATATGTGTAGTTATAAGCATAATGCAAAGGGAACATATAGACTAAGTGTGACGAGTTAAAGCAAGTGTTCTTGTGCTTTGTGAGCAAAGTAGAGAATGGCAGCAAGAAAAGGAGTCTGCTGAATACAAATTAGTACTAAACTATGAGCAAAACCTACAGGCCCGTCTGAACACAGCAGGGGTTGCAGTAAAAAGGTTGTGTTAGTGGATCCTGACGGCCTCTTTAGCTGTGAGTCTCTGGCTGTGAGTCTCCCAGTGGGACACTTCCATATAGGACCATGCTGTCTTTCCCTCTTTCTCCACAGCCTTCCCCTGGAGTTCAGCTTAGTCAATGATGGTGGAAGACTCCCACTGTGAGCCAGTTGCAAATGTATCTCTCTCCTTCTACACATTTCCATAAAACTCTCCCTGCTCTACCACACACTCAAACAAGTTTGTCTCCCGCCGGACATTTGAGTACTCAGTAAAGGAGCGATACGTTTTTGTGCAATAGCTTTAATTTGTTCCATTACTGGAGAAACAACTCCTCTCAAAAAGTGCCCGATGTCACTGTTTGGTACTGGTATGATTCAGTATAGCATCCATCTATTACCCATATGAAAAAGAAATACATACAACTTTTATATGCCTTGTACCAAACCTTTACTGCCAGAAACAAGTCTTGTTTTGTGGCGTACCATTTCTCATTTTCCTCATGGATGAATACACACATACAACGCGTATATGTTGCTTATATGTTGCAAAACTATATATGTTTTGTGTTGTATGCATTTAATATGCATTTTACATGCAGTTTGACTTCCCTATAAACTACATATGAGGCTCTAATACAGCAGATTTAAACACTGTAATGTTTTTGTAGTTAATTTCCATATGGTTATCTAAGCCACTTATCCTATTCAGGGTTCCGTGGGGTGCTAATAGGTCAAAAGGCAGAGAAACACACTGGACAGGTTGCCAGTCTATCACAGGGCACACACCTAGACAAACATACTCAGACCTAAGGGCAATTTGGCATCTCCATTTCACCTGTGCGAGGAAACTGGAGCACCTGGCGAAAACCCGAGGGGACATTAAGAGAACCCAGTTCCCTCTTGCTGTGAGGACACGCTGCTACCCACTGCACAAATCTACTGCAGTGTCAGATTATTTTATTTATATATGTAACAGTAAAGTATATATATATATATACACATCCAGGAAGTCCTCTGCATTTAAACCATTCATACGAGTGAAGAAGTGGGTGCCTTCCTCATCGGTACCTTGGTGGTGCCATTGACAGTCCTGGGATTCAAACTCATGACCTTCTGCTCACTCCCTAACTGGCCTGCCACCAGCTGCTTGATGGAGTTTGATGATGTTTGTAATCATGTGATTACAGTAAAGGACCAAGTGCTGGAGCTCTATTCTAAAAGAACATCTTAAAAACCCGATGTTACTTTTGAACTGTTCTGTTGTAAAATTCACACTAAAGGGAGCCTTACACATTATTATAAATGTTAAATCCCATTTCCACAAAGAAACATAAAAGTTATTTTCGAGAGTCTCTTGCATTTTGTCTGACTAAATTAAGATTGTCTTCAATCTCTTGCTAAAGCTAAACCTGACCCTAACCATAACTTCAAGACAAAGCCTAATTTCTTCTATAGCCCTAACCCTAATCTAAGTGTTGATCGACTTTGATTCTCCAGAATAGAAACAATTAAAGTAGCTGTAAACAATCTATAGGGGTTCATGATTTGAAACCACATTTGTATTTGTGTGGTTGAGCTTGATGAATTTGAAGAAATGTTATAATTTTGTGTACAGTCTTTGTGGGAAAACGTCCTTTTTGCCTTGTTTTTGTTGTTGTTTGACATTGAAACGGAGTGAAAAACAACAGAAGTGCAGACTCCAGCTTCTTTGGATCACATTTAAGCAATACATGAAAAAGTGTGTCCTAAAGCAAATAACTGTTTGAGACAGCACATGACCTTGAGTGATCCGTTACCATCATACAGTTCTGCAAAATAAAGAACAAAGAAGAGCAAAGAAGTCAACAATGTATGAAATATGTTATAATAAGAGTTAGCCTTTTGCATTACAGTTAGAGCCATGGTATCAAGCTTTTTCGAATTTATCTGAATGTTGCTTCATTCCAGACAGTCTGTAAAGCATTCCACATCCCATCGGGCTTGTCGATTTGTATTCTCTTCATTTCTGATTCAGTTTGTTCAGCTGCTTCAACACATCTGCATAGCGAAAAGCTTGCTTAAGGGCAACAAGAGGTGTGGAATTTGATGTAAGCTTGGACCAAATGGGTTGCAGCTCAAATATCATCTTTAAAATATTAAGCTTTCGTGATCAGTTTTCTGATTTTGTGTGCACTTAAGTAGAAAATTAGTGTCCAGCTGATCCAATTATAGTCTATTTGGATCCCTCTGTCGAACCCCTGTTTGCGTTTACTGAGCGCACTTCTCATTTATTGATGTTCAAATAGTAAAATTGAATTCCAGAGTGATTTAGGGGACACTACAATCTCCAACAATCATCCTAATATATAGTATACCTAGCATACCAAATTGAATTGCAAGTTGCTTGTTTCCAAGTGGCTTGCAAGTTGCTGCTAAACCAGAACTTCAGAGAAACATTACTAAAAAGGAACGCCCTGTACAATTATAAAAGACCCTGATTAAATAAAGACCCTAACTGCAACATGTTCTGACCATGTCTTCATCCAACTCCTCCCTCGCAAACATCTAATTGACATAGATTTTTTAATGCAAATGGTGAGTAGTAGGGCAAACTGTTCATTTACTGATTCATTAGTAAACTAAATAGTCCCTACTATTATACAGTGCAGTTCTAATGAGAAATAGTCAAGCAAGGATCTATTTCGATGGCAGGTGTAATTATAGACCGTACGTCATAACCAACTACTATATGAAAGTAGTTATGGTTTACTTTGGAATAGTGAGCTAAAAACAACAGTGAAGTCTATTCTTGACATCAATTATCTGATTTTTGAATACACAGCAAATGACAAGTGTGATGTTATTGTTCATTTTAAAACAGTTGAAACTAAAAATCAACAATGTATAACGGTGTTGGCTTTATATCACCCCGCACTATAGGTGTAGCCCTGGGAGCCATCATCTCATTTCTAATAATTGTGGAGAATGGTAGTACTCAGCGCCTCATTGAGTGCAAATGCATCAGGATGTACATTTGGCATCTGTATATGACACCATGTGGGGACCCATCTTTCACGATCACTCTAATGGAAGCTTTATGGCAGGTAGGAACAGGCCGCTTTCACACACACACACACACACTCACACACACACACACTCCTTCACTCCCTCCCCAGAGAGAGCTCCAGTTCGAACGCTGTTTACGAAGCGCCATTAAAGTTTGCTCTCCATGTGTGAAATTGTTTTGATGGACTGTGATCATGATCTAAGGAGAGCAGAGGCAGTGCCTGGCTGCTTCTGAAGTGCATGGTCATCCTGCCCCACCGCCCACTGCTAAAAGCCCTATTCAAGTTCGATGATTAAATGGTGTGCTTGATTAAACAATGGAATTAATTAAATCCGAACACCAGCAAAAAGGCTTTTCGGCGCCTGTCAGTCATACTAATTGCACTCGGTGCAGGTTTGGTTATTAGCCACTTGAAGGCGAGGTTGGGGGAGGGCGCATGCGTGCATGTGTGTGTGTATGTATTAGTGTGTCTATGAGTGGGTGACTGTGTGGTTGCTCTGCCTGAAAGTGGAGCTATAAGTGGCTTTATTTCCATTTTGGAATGAATAGGCACATGTAGAGCCGGAGGAGCCAGGTGACTTTGGCTCACCCATGGTGGGATGCTGATTCCACAGAAACATGAACCATCCCACGACAACTAACTCTCATGTATTACATCACAGAGGCAAAAGTTTCCATCCAGTATGACTGACTCACAGCACTAAAGTGGTTTAATTAACCCTTACAAGACCTCTCAGGATCAGGAGATGAGATTAATTGGTATATAAATAAACTATGATTAACAATTTAATTTCATTATGGTAATTGTATGCATTTATTAAAGTACAGGTGTAAAGTGAACCAGGCTGATTGTGTCATAGCTGCTGGCTCTTGGCAGGTCCCAAATGATAGTAGACACAGGTTAATTTCAAATAAACAAAAGCTGTTAACAGACTATGCATTTTCATGGCAGTTTTCTTTCATTTTTGATCTTTACAAATAATACTGTGCAAAATAGATCTGAAAAACTTGGGTACAACATGGAAGGAGATGTACGATGGTACCCAAGGAATACAGACTGACACCTATTGAAGCATAAACAACGATGCAAGTTAGTATAGAAGAACAAAACGTCAGCGGTGCGTTACTAGAAGAGGTGGTCGCACATGCTGGTATACCTTCAGTTGATCTCCATGCTGTCTGGTTTCTGTGTCACATTGATGAAAAGATAATTTCATATTTCTTTCATTTTGGCTAGCCAGTTTGGAGGTTTTAACAACATACACACTATGAGATGGTCAACCTAAATTCCTGACATAAATAAAAGGTTATTGCTGGTTGCAAGAGTGTGATGATGTCTTTGAACCTTCTCTCACAGTACGAAGTTGGAGCCACAGCCAAAGAAATTGCCACGATTGTTTCACCATTGTCCTCTTCCATCTGGTTCAGTACAAAACTGTAAAATGTAAACCATGCAAAAGTTAAAACTGTTGTTTTTGGAAGACCCACGATGTGTATCAAAAATGAGTTGCCTGTTTTCTTTTGTCCTCAACACACCTAATGAACACACATCTAATTCACATTCTGTTTGTGAAAACTAACTTCTGAAACAGATGGTAAAGGTATCTGTGACTAGCAAGTCAAGAATGATCATTGTCATTTTGGTCAGCTACCCAAATATATGTGATTATGTTTACATTCGGTGCACCTTCTGTACTAATAGGTTCAATAGCTTCGTTTGTGTATAATTTCAAGTCCTGGAATTGCAACCTTGCAAACATCTAATTATTGTGAATTTTTAATGCAATTGGTGAGTAGTGATGCATAATGATGAGCTTCCACCCTTATATGGTGCAATTCTAATGAGGTTGCAGCCATTTAAAGAAACATGCTGTAATTACTGATAGCAAAATGAGTAGACCGCTATTTGACCAATAAGATTATGCTGTTTAACAAAGATATTTATGACATTACTTTTGAATAATAAGGTAAAGCGACAGTAATGTCTTATCCACATTCTGTATTGATGGCTTCAAGTCTGGACTTTTTTCCTATTTGTTTGAATGTAAACAAACGACACACACACACACTAAATATAGCTAAAGGATGCTTCCCTGAATTAAGACTGCACATCAAATAATAACCTTTCACAACTAATAAGAATCTCCTGCTTATCTCGTACTAGAAGTGGGTTCCAGAATCCCCCCTTTTGACAGAATGAGCTATGAGAGGGAGTTAATTATTATAAAATTGCTGCATTTTTGTTATCACTGGCAATAATACAGACTTCAGAAGATTCATTACTGTCACAAAGGCTTCTGGCACTCGGAGCTCCACCTCTTCAGCTAAAGTGGGCTGGGCTAAGTCAGCCTCGCTGTTAGCTCACTTCAGCTAAATGTGCACATCAATAAGAGATGAGTGGCGTAGGTCACATGACTCAGCTCCGCCCTCCCCTACTGCCAAAGGCCCCTGCTAAGAGGAAGATGAAAAATTCATCTTATTCACATCCATAATTCAGCAGCAGAGGCAGGCAGCCACCTCCTGTAATGCCAGCACAGGCAGTTGACCCTCCAGTTACACTGTAAAGATTAGTCTCGCAACAGAGGAGAGAGAGAAAGACAGAATGAGAGGTAGAGGGAGAAAGAGAGAAAATGAGAGAGAGTGATGTGAGAAAAATGAGAGAATGGGAGAGAGAGAGGGCAAAAGAGAGAGGGGGGGGAGAGAGAGTGTATGGGACGAGAAAGAAAAAGAGAGAAAGAGGTTGAGGAAGAAAGAGAGAATATTAGAGAGTGATGTGAGAGAGAGATAGTGAGTGAGACAGAATGTACGAAGAGAAAGAGAAAAAGAGAATGTGGTGAAGAGAAAGAGAGTGGGAGAAAGAAAGAATGAGAGGAAGATGTGAAAGAGAGAAAAGGAGAGCTAGAGTGTTGTGAGAGCAATGAGAGAATGGGAGAGAGAGGAAGAGAGAGAATGAAAGAAGAGAAAGCGAGAGAGAGTGATGTGAGATATGAGAAAATGGGAGTGAGAGAGAGAGAGAGAGAGAGAGAGAGAGAGATAGGTAGAGGGAGAAATAGGTAGAGGGAAAAAGAGAGAAAAGGTGAGAAATGAGAGAATGAGGGAGAGAAAGAGAGAGAGAGAATGTGAAAGGAGAAAGAGAGAGAGAGTGAGGGAATGTGAGGAGAGAGATAGTAAAATATAAAAGAATGGGAGTGAGGCAGAGAGAGAAGAAGATATTTTGACAGGTTTCAAAGGCTCCAGAGTGACAGTTGCGCTCTCTGTTTCTGTTTCTGCTCTGTGCTCTGGTGGGATGGGGTGGGGGGTAGGAGAGGGGGTAATGGGTACAGTAGAGCTTCGCTTTGGGGCTGAAAGCAGGAAGATGCAGAACAGAACAAAAACATCAGAAAATGGATGAGTCATCTAGCAGAAGACAGGTGCAACACAAAACGAATCTCCATGAAGGATCTGGCGAAAAACAAAAGCCGGTGCTGAGTGCGGCACAGCAAAACTTTCTGGAGAAGAGCACAGATTCTGGAATAGCCCGTCAAAATAAATGTATACACCTATTCCATATGAATAAAATATATCAACACAGGTATTACCCCGTGTAAATGCCTCATTTTATACAGAAGGCTTGTATAGTGCAGCAAATACTATGTATACATGTGTGACAATATAGAAGGACGTGTGTGCGTGCTGTTTTGGGTGCACCTTAGTGCGTGGATCTTGCAGTGAAACTGTACTAATGTTCCAGATGTCACACTGAGAGGCTGTGTGTATGTGTTTTTGAGTTAGTTTATGTGTGGGCGTGTGTGTGTCTCAGAGTAAGCTTGTGTATGTGTTGTGCATGCAGCGCAGGGTAATTAGCATCGTTGACATTGTTCTCGCCTGCCGGGGTAATCTGTCTACGAGGGGCTTTATCAGTGCTGTTGTTTACTGAGTGTGCCTGTTAGACTAGCAGTCCACAAGCCTGCCGCTGGCCATCCCATTTCTCCCACTATTGTCCGGCCTGACGCCTGCCCACAAAAGCCAGGCCTCATGTCCTTATTGTTCAAGAACAACCAGCCAAGACAGCCATCAGCAGGCAGCAGGCAGATGGCCCCATTCACCGGCACTAACAATACAAAGAGCTCAACCCAGAGTACGGGCCCGCAACCCATCACTTCCACAGCTCAGGACTGATTCACACACAGGGAGACGTATAAGTAAATTGCAGCCATGTTTCAAACTAGAGCATGTTAAAATAGATGCCGGATGACGCAAGTCTCAGCAGTAGCTGTCTGCGTTACAGAATTAGCTACCGGTGGGCATGAGAAATCAGACCAAAAAGGTGAATTGTTGTAGGCTGTTAGAAAAAGAAGGAAATTAAAAAAGGCTAATGCTTGTCAATGTAACCATTAACCCTTTAAAAGTTGTTTTAGGCTTCTTTCCTTTTTGATACACTATTCTAATGTAATTATCATCGCTGTTGGAACAAAACCTTGCATCTCCAATTTTTGTGCATAATTCTGTACAATTCACAGGACCTTCAAAATCGGGAACTGATCCTAATTCCTGAGAATTAAGGAACAAATAGGTAATTCAGTTTTAATGTTAACAAAGCTTTCCAGCATGGTTTGATGTGAAATAATATCTTGTAGAAAAATTTATAAACTTGCCAACTTGTTTTTTTTATTTTGCCACTGTATTCAGACAGTTGCACAGATTTCTCTATGTCCATTTCACATCAAATCAGTCAGAATTACTCCGTTTACATCTGAATGATTTTATCGTGCAAACATTTGGAAAATGGTGAATTCATTTCCTTTTCATTTGAATGTTTCAGAGAGAACATGGACGTGATTTTCGAATAAGCACCCATGGCCCGTGATCAAACTTGCGCACTCAAACACACGCGGCTTAGAGATCAAACTGAACTGTGTGATGAAGGACCGTTGAGTTTATTTTCGCTGGGTTGAGCTTGGTCGGCGGACAACATAATACTTTGTAAGCCTTTCAACTTCATCAGTCTGGAGTTGATTCAATCAGTATTTGAGTTCACTCATGCAGAAATGTTTCATAAAACTAATTCCCATAGCAGAGGTGGAAAAAATTAGCATTTGCATATATGCGAGTGGTCCCACAGTGGATGTTTTGAGCCGATCAGTTACAGCTGACCCGACGTAGTTGTGGGGCGGAGTGTGGTGCGTGATGGCTAAAAGAGCTGCCTCTATTGTCTGGGGTGTGCCTTTTGTGAGCACGAATGCGGACAAAGGAATTCTCATTCTTGTAAGCAGTTGCTGGTGTGCTAGGACAGAGAAGGGCATGATTAAAAATATGGTTGGAAGTGTTGCATTCACACTGTGTCGCATGCCTTCAGAGTATGCAAACGTACAGTGTGTCTGATAGCACTGCATTAATCAACTGCTTGAATTCATCAAAGAAAAGATAATCATACAGATTGAACTAGGTTTGGACTGGCCCTTGGTCCTGCAGGAGCACTGCGGTTCTTCTCTGCCACTGCTCTCTCTTGTTATTTGCGCCCTGAAACCCAGGCTAATTGAATAGTGGCTGGTGGCAGCTGGCATGGAATGCGGTTGCCGTGCTCCGCGTAGGTCGATCTGCTCGGATCAAAGCAAAGGGAGGGGAAGAATGAGAGGGCAACTGGGGGAATGCTTTAAAAGCCCCCAAAAGGCTCATATGAATGCAAGGCATGCCTCAAGCAGGACACACTCTGTATTAAGTGGAAAAAAATGTGTGGGAGAGTGAGGAGTAGATACAGGGAAAAAAATGTTTAAGAGTAAACCACACTCTTAATAATAAAGGTTCCAAATGAACTCTCTTTGCAGCAATGCCATGGAACAACTACTTCTGGCTACCTAAAGAGCTTTTCAATGATTTGGAATGGTTATTTAACAGCTCAGTTGAAACCACTCACCTGAAAGGATCTAAAAGTGATTCGCTTACGGTGTAACACTTTTTTGGCAAATTCATTTGTGAAAGTACAGCCCAAGTGAAAGCAGAGTACACTCGTGGTAAGAAGGGTTCTATATAGCACCAAAATGAAAATAAAACTGCAACTTTAAGTGGTGGAACCTTTTTTGGGGCTATATAGAATCGATATTTAAATGCTCTTTAAGGAATCAAATACAGCAGGTTTTACATGACTATTTACCCATATAAAGGGGCAGGTGGTGGTATAATGGTCAGAAAGTTACAATGAGAAATTGTAGGCTTGAATCCCAGCACTGCTAAATTCAGCATTGAGGTTCCCTTGAAAAAGGTATGATCCCCACTGCTCCCCCCTGGGCCCTTCATTAGTGGCAGCTAGGTTAAGGTTGAGGTTCTATCCGGAACTGTCATGGCCCTTGGGTTCAAAATTTTAATTTTCCCTGTTACGTATGCAGTAATATATGACAGCAACATAAATGCAACTAAATAGAGCATCTAGTTGCTAAAACATAAGGATGTCTACACAATAAACATCAAGTCTGCTCAACAAGTAAACCCGAACAAACTATAAGCTTATAAGCTCCTGGCTTGAGAACAATAGCTATTTACATTTACATGCAATATCAGTCTAGTACTGAAGAATCCTTGCTTGTGTTCATAGTATAGAGAACTAGATTTCTAATGATGTTACTGTATACACAATGAAGAAAAGCCATGCTTGTACTCCCTTCCTGCACTGTAAAATAAGTTTGTTTGTTTATTAGTGAAATGCAAACCTTCTTAAAATAAAACAAAAATTCAAATGCTGATGTGTAAGATGTATTCTTATGAACTGTGCACTTAAATTTCATGTGTAAGGAGCATGCAAATTATTATTTTGGGATTTTTTCATAGGGATAAACAAAGCTAAGTTATAGTTTTAGAGAGTGCATTGGTCTTATGGTACAAATTAAATACGTTGTTACAAAAGAAAAATGCATCAGATAACAGATTTACTGATTTTTGTCACGGACCCCTCCTGCTGACATGTGAGTGGGCTGAGAGAACCAGAGGAAACCGCCATACAGAACTTAATGCTTTTATTCATTTAACACAAAAAGGCTCGAGGGCCATACACAGAGAACTAAAATCAACAATCAGGCTAGGTTTACTCACTGACAACACGGGAGAGGAGCTGACACAAAAGGACAGCAACGTGAACTAATACCACCGTGTCTTTCCAAGACATGGTGCAGACTATAAATGCAAAACAGACAAGGACATAAACCAATGGGAGACATGAGGGTGATTACATGACACACATCAGGTGAAAGAGACAACAGGACCAGAACTAAGAACAGGTGACAAGGGCTAGACACACATATAGTTTTTCGGTTGTATTTTTAAATCTGCCTCTGCTGGTTCATTTTTTGTCTATTACAAATGACCAAAAGTCTGAAAAGAAATTGTGATATGTATCACGCATCCTGAAGATTTTTATAGTATGGTGATATTTTTGTCATAGTGCCCACCTTTACTTTCAATGGACAATTATTTTTGTGTCTTCACATAAAGTAAATGTTCCACACTCATTTTCTTCCAAACTCAGAAATGAACATAGAACTATATATGCTATAGAAGAACATTGGATTTCCAAGTGAACCTTTAAATGGCTCTTTAAACAACCAAATGTGGAAGTGAGGCGTGCGAGTGTTCGAAATCTTTTTAAAGTTCCTCCATATTATGTTAAGTATGTGTACCCATTTTATACTCATGTCTTAGAACTATACACCACCACCAAGATCGCTTCAGGAGCCTTTATTTAGAATGATCCTGTTTATTCAGAGGGCTCAGTGTAGTTGTTGCAGCCCATTTAACTTTTTTTTTGCCTCCTCACTGGGTGACTTTCTCCACCTTGGATATGTTCCTGAGTGCTGGGTACATTAATATGCAGTCAAATATCCCCACAACCCTGCAACATCTCAGAAAGGATATTGTGGTTAAGGCTAATTTTCCTCAGCATTCCCAGACTGGGAGAGGTGGGCGAATCCAGCCTGTGTCAGTTCATTAGAAACTGACAGCTCTTCAGCTAACATCCACCCGAGAAGCAGTGTCTCTAATCAAAGTCGACATGCATACACACACACACGAGCACACACACACACACACACACACACACACACACACGCACACACACACACACGAGCACACATACATCCCCAATCCAACACACACACACACAGAAAATTCACTAATCAAAAAGTGTATTTCCTTGCAGTTGTCTCTAGAGAAATCTGTTGGGAGAAAATTGGAATAATTTATTAGCTTACAAGTTCTGGTTGACAATTGGCCCACTGCTATTTATCTCTGTAATAGGGAATGTCTCCAATGTGGCAAAACTGACCAAATCACATAGCTTTGATCAGAGAATGAAGCTGGCAAGTTTGGACATCTTTTTGTCTCAGTGGGGATGCATGCACAGCAAAAGCCAGACAAGTGCACAAACTGACCTGACAAGTGACTACACCACATCAGACATTCCAAGAAAAAAAAGATCTTAAGGCCCAAGTCAGTTTAACTCTACAAACCTCATATCTCCGAAGTAGTATCTATATAATTGAAGGAAAAAACGCTATCTTTTAAGATTATATCCCAAGTAATTTTGCTCCATTACTATTGACCCATTTGTCATTGGTAAAAGGTCTTCACTCAATAAAAATGGTAGCTGCTATTTTCAAATGTAAAAACAACAGAAATGGAGATATAAGATTGTATTCTGAATGAAAACGTGCTGATAAACATGCTGATAATCAAAAGTTCAAAAACACTTGGACTGCTTGCTGTTAGTGCAGGATTTCCTATGAGCAACTGTCTTCTGAAAAACTATTTTGCATTTCAAATAAGTGTGCTACTAATTAAATGGCAGATTAATGGAATATTTTTTTTCTGGCAACAGCCATAAAGATGGGTGAATATTTGGATCATTATTTTGCCTTTATTACTCATTACTCTGATGGTAAGTGTCATTCCAGGTTTGCCTGGCTAATTTATGTCTGATGGTACAGTGCCTGCGAGTTGTTAATGTTTATTTTGTCTCATTTGCATTGTGAGAGGCTTTTGATGGATTCTGAATTGGAATGATGTGAAATGGAAGCAAAAGTGGCATTGTGAAGGAGTTTGAGCATTGTCTTTGTAAAGCTCTGCAAGTGCAATCAGAATAATAGGCCAGGTGGACTCTAACGTGTCTTATGCCTTGTGCCAGAACTGGTCAGTGGCAGTAGTGAAATAAAAGAGATGAGATCCTTCCTTAGAAATAAATGTCCCCACAATTCAGAAAGCACCTTTAACTGTTGAGATTTAATGTTTAATTACTCTATCATATGTCTTGCACAAAACCTTGTTGCTAGGTGGCTAGCTGGCTGGATGCATGGGTTTATGGAGGGATGATAGAGGCATAAAATGACAGACATATGGATGGATGGATGGATGGATGGAAGAATGGATGAATGGATAGACAAACAGACAGAGAGACAGTCAAGTAAAATAAATATCCCGGTTTATTCAACCTGCACCGTACAGCAGTCCAAGTTACATGAGGAGCACTACTACTAGAAAGCCAAATGCACATACAATATAGAAACTAGAGGCATGTAGATTCACTCACTCTGTCTGATAGATTTCACCTGACTGCTTTAAAAGTCCATTTGGATTGGTGCCTAAAATCACCTGCTCCAAGTCTCCAAAGAACCAGCACTCAGCCTAATTTGTATGCATTATCAATTAACAAACTTAATAGCCGGCAGATTGATTAGATCCTCAGTTATAGAGGGTAGAGCTGAAGCGAAACATGAAACATCATACACTCTGCTTCTCCCTGTTTTTCTCTCTCTTTCTCTCTTATTTTCTTCTCTCTCTTTCTCTCTCTCTCTCTCCTTCTCTCACTCTCACTCTCTCTCTGCCTTTATTCCTCTCTCTCTCGCTCTTGCTTTTCCTCTTACACACACACACACACACACACACACACACACACACACACACACACACCCCAATCCACTCCTCCTCCACGCTTCCCTAATTAATGCATACATATGGTGGAGAATAGAGTGGAAACAAGGCACTGCTCAGATTTTAAATAAACCTTCACCATCTAATGAGTCGGGCCGCCATGGCTAGTTTATCACTAATTGTGCTTTCTGTTAATGAGAGACTGCCTTAATCCAAGAGTGTGTAATGCATTCACATATAATAAAATCTCAAATATTTCCTTCAATTAGAGTGACAGAGGTTGAGGAATCATGTATCTGATGATTGTACATTGGAACATTTTTTGAAGTGATTGAGAAACTAAATTTTACTAAACTAAATCTAGGGATAACATGACATGTGCCCAATTCTCTAAGCCAGAGTGACAGAGTAGACTAAAGATGAATAACTGTCATCTTTTACAAATATTTGATGTTTTTGATAAATAACATTTCTGATTTTCTTAAATAAAATAATAAGGACATAATTCTTGGTGACAGAATAGACTGAGTAATAATAGCTGTTGGCTCCCTCATGTACAAATGTCTTGTGACTGTGCATCATAACAGTTTGAAGCGATTAAGGAACTGCATTTTTGTTAAGCATGACAGTCATTGTTAAATGCCACAGTGATATGTGACTGGTGCTCTAAGCCCTGGCTGACAGAGTAGACTAAAGACTAATAATCGTTGGCCTTCTCTCGTACAAATAGGTCTGTGTGTGCTCTCAAGTGTGTCTCCATCGCATCATAAAGTGGAAAAAGCCGTTACTGTGTGTGTATGAGGATACCCATAGCTGACTGCATGACTGGCCAAGGACTCTGGCTCACTGATTGACAGCCTTGTTCCCCGCATCCATCAACGTCCCTTCAGCAGCTGCCACTATGTGGACATCATCATCACTGAAAGTCTTGCTTTACCTGTGGGTGCCTTGCAGTCAAGGGAAGACAGCAGCAAAACACAGTGGCAGTTCACACATAGTAAACGGCATTTTGTATGGTAACTCTTCACAGCTTGCTAAGTAAAATTTATAGCATCATAATTGTTATGTCACAGTGTTAGATTTCTTTTTCACTGGTGAATCCGCTGTAAATGTGTGCAGACAGTACAATGAAAACAGTTCATTTAGAACTGTGGAAACAGTTTTGATATTGGTTTTAGACCCCATTTCATAAAAGTTTTCTGCTGTTCACGCAATAGCTCCATTAACTGCCATTAAGCCCAGGAGAAGCTCCAACATTTATTTGACACTGGTTATTTTACAGTAAACAAGGGTGTGAAATAGTCTGCTTGGGAAACAACCATAAAACAATATTAATTAAAAACTGTTTTTGGTTTAGTTTAAATTAATTCATTTTACGTTCCTGACTCCAGCAGAAAATTCATTCTGAACCAAGAAACCTTGTCCCAGAAGTGTGAAAACAATTTAGTAGTCCTTTTGTTTTCACAGTGTTTCAAAAAATGCACAGTTGTAACTGGCTAAGAGTTCCTTTGATCATAGTGTGAATTACAATTGACTCTGCAGGAAGTCAATTTTACACTGGTGACTATACAGTGAATTAGGGCTTAAACTGAACAGAAAGTCTTTTCTGGAGGATGAAGCTGCTTTGCTGAACTTTCAAAAGAGTTTTCAAAATCATTTTTGGCTCTACTGACATTTTATTTAATTAAACATATAATCCTTTAGATTTTTAACCTGCAGAAATGTAGTTTCAAACCAAAAGTGGTTGAATAGTTGCAGTTGACAGATTTTGACTTCTTTGTCTCAATTTTTCCAGACACTTTGCTATGTTACTTCCTTAGTTTTAAAGTGGATATGGATTTAGAAAGTGGAAAGCTTTAGGAATTTTATAATGATGGAAATTATAAATAAACGAACTCTTTCATTTACAATTGTGACAACATTATTCATAACAGTTTTAGACTGGTTGGTTATTATATTTGATGTCAGATTCCACCTGAAAAGGCACTTTCTTGTTCTTTTTGCGTAGAATTCCAAGCCTGGTGTGAATGACCTATGATGTAAGTGGAAGGCCAGTCCATGGACATTAAAATGCAAACGTGCACATATTTCCATGCATTAAAGTTTATGATGCATTGAAACCACTGTCCTTCAAGTAGTAAATTCTAATGGCCTTCTCTAGTATTTATACCCTACACCTTTATGCAAAGATATTATTCTGTGTCATTGTTTCCTGCAAACTTACAATCAGGTATAAAGTGACAAGCGCTCGCTCTTTCTAAATCACCACCTTGACACACTTACATATGCGCAAATGCACAAGCACAGCAAGCCAACATGTGCGATTCAGTCGCTGTCGTCGCATTTTTTTTCCCAGCTCATTTTGTCAGCTTGCACAGAAATGCATTTCACTGTCTGCCCCTTAATTTTGATTTATTGTCCGTACATAAATTAGAAAAATATGCTTTAAAATTCAGTCCCATGGCCATGCGGTGCCCGGCGCCTGGGGACCAGGTGATGTTTAACATGTCTGAAATACATATTGGATTAGTGTGCTTTGTTTCTCCCCAACAGCAGGTGTTTCATCACAGTTGATGGCTGAACTTAAATATGTTAGGACAGCAAGCCCCATAAGGAGCAGGCTCCTGCACTAGGGCAGGGCGTCAAGCTTAGGAAAAACCCTCGCCTTGAACCATACAGCTCTAAATATATAGCTGGGGAAACAGATCATGAGTTTGAAAAGCCCTAACCAACCTAAAACACAAAAAACGATCGCTCTGATACATTTGTGATAAATATCGTACCATTACGTGTCAATTGAAAAACGTTTTGTATTTGTGCCGTAATGTTGTAATCCTGATAGAAATTCTCAAGTGTTTGAAGAGCACCAGGACAATCACAAAGAGCTGACCATGTTGAGCTCCAATTTTAGTTTCTCTAGCGTTGGTATCAAGAAGGCATTTAGCAGAGCAAACGATCCCAAGGTCAGCCTCGAGACATTAACAAACTAATCAGAAGCATGAGAGAGAGTATGTGTTTTGCCACAATCCAAGCTTTGATTAAAAGTAATGGAACACAACAAATAGCTAGCTAGGCTTGGTTGGCTTTGTGCAAATAACCTAATATTGCTAAAGAGTCAGAAAAAGGTTGAATAAGAAACATGTAATATTTTTTCTTTTTAATCTTAGTACAGAGAAGGTGTTGGTATTTTTGGTGTTCCAAATTATTTTAATGTACAATACTAATATATTTCAATCAATACATATTTTTTATGTTATTTTCACAATGCTGGATAACAGAGAGACCTTTGCAGAGCAAATGTTTCTTCTGACTTTCTCTTACTATTATTAGTGAGCCTCCAGCTTCAACCTTCTAAACATTACTCATCTGAGTGGCATGAAGTAAATGGTGTTTAATGAATTAGCTTAATGGACACCACAATTGGTTTTTCAACACACTGCTTCCTCCTGTTAAGCATAGTATTCATTTCTCACTGGAAGGATCTCACTTTCATTATATGGCTGTGCTTGTGCTAATGTCAGTGGCAGAGGTATTAAACCAAAATAGCCTGAAACCGGATTCAATACGATCACATGGACGCTCACTATTCATTTGTATTTGAACACAAATTTGGTGTAAATTGGAAAATTAACTCTTCCTATAGCATGTTATGACACTATTCCATTCTATATTAATGTGGTAATAAAAATAAGCAAAAAACAATTAATTACACAGTGTTATTAAAAGTACACATCATGTGACATTTTCCTCAGGCCGGTGGCATGAGGTAATAAAATTGTTGTTGTGTTGGACATGTCATAACAAATGCAGGCCTGGGGGATATTTTACTACTATGATTTATTAGCATACGATTGGATTGCCATTTCAAGTCTTGTTACATATCATTTTTAGTCTTGAATTAAATCATGAGTAGTTTAAGTGACATTTCTCAGTACGAAAGGAGGTAATAAGCATCCAGTTGCAGGCTAACATGACCAAGCTAATTACAGAAAACACAAAAAGCATTTCTATACTCTAAAGATGCTATTATGTATTATGTGTGTGGGGGGTGTGGGGGGTCAAGGACAGGTCAAGTTCCCCATGATAAAACTGATGTGCACCCCAAGAGTCAGTATAGTCTGTGAGTGTGGACAAAAGACTGTCATTGGCCCTGGCCCTGAATCAATCCTCATGACAGACCATGGGCCTTGTTTGCACATTAATCCTTCCACAATTAGATGACAAAGGAGAGTGTTTTTTAGATGATAGCCTGGGGCTCTGTACTTGAAGACCTAATCAGAAAGGTAAACTCTGCTATATTTCAATTTGGAAGAGCGCTGTTCCGCATAGGAGCGCCTGGCATGGCGATAAATAAAAACGCCTATTTACTCCATGGCCACACATGGACACCTTACTGCTCTCTACCAGCCCCCTAATCACTGTGTGCGTTCAACAAAGCCCTTAAATCACTGCAGTCTAAAAGCTAATGATTAGTGTTGCCATTGAACATCACCCGATAGAGAATCAGGCCACATAATGGCGCATCAAGAACAGAAGGGCAATTGGGCTGAAGGATTGAATTACCATGTACAATAACTTGGTGTTTAGATTCTATAATGAAAAAGAAAGGGAGGTATTCATTTACCTATTGAAAATGGCCTGGAATTATAATTTCTACACAGCATGAGCATCAGTGCAGGAATGTAGCCCAATAGCGAATAACTGGGATATTTTCTCGCACCAGCAAGATTCTCATTATGTTATATTGTGTTTAATAAGGATGGTTCTACCATCCACAGTGACGTAATCAGTATTCACACGCTTATGATGCACATTAACTACATTGCGCGTTAATGGGGCAAGTTATGTAACAGCCCTTGATTTTGACGTTGCTTGGCAACCTAACCTATTAGTAGCAAAATATTGTTAAATTTTTGCCCGTTGTGACGTCACTGCATTGTCAAAGAGGACATTATGGGTGCACCAATATATTTGGGCGCAAACCGCAATCGTTATTCATCAGACGGCAACCGCTTTAAGAGCGCCTCAATTAAAGACCTGTCACTTTCAATTAGCCCCGCTGTACGAGGGCCTCACGGGGGAAGAGAGGTGTAAACAAAGGAAAGTTTCTAAACATCAATTCGGAGAACACTGAGTGCAAAGTCCCAGAGAGAGTGCTGGCAGTCTCCAGTGGTGTCTGAAGAATTAGCTTCTTGGAGGACAAGCTGAAGAGGAGGGTAGGGTGGGGTGGATGAGGGGTGTGTGTGTGGGGGGTAGGGTGGGGGGTGGCGAGAGAAAAAGGACAGACGGTGTTAATGTCTTTTTCCCCTTGGAGCAGAAGCGATGTAGACCCCACGAGGCGCTCGGAGATGACACGCACATTTAAATTTAAATAGCCCCTCACCGCCCGCCCAGCAGCGTGGACCTGCTTAATTGATTGAAGCTCGCCATTGGAGGAGAACAGGCCACATTCGCTCCTCCGCAGCTGGGATTTAAAACTCTGACATTGGCATATTCGCAAGAGAAACGTTGAATAATAATTCGGTGGCTTCCATGGCGCATGAGGTCTTGGTAGCGAACATGTGCATGTGGTGTGAAAAAAGAAAAAAAAATGAAAGAAAGAAAGAAACCGCTCTGGCCATGGACCACGCAGCAGGATCTCTAATGAAATCCTGTCTAATGACAAGCCTCATTTTTCACACGCAAGACAGGCATCTCTCAATTCTGAAAGATGATTTGTTTCTATTGTGCATTAGTACTCTTAATGGGCAAACAGTGCATTTATGATGATACTTAATGAAATGAAAAGAAGGTGGGCTAAACGTGGGCCCGTGTTCAGACCCTTAGCCTGGAAACGTTCTTCAAAAGACTCCCATTTGAAGGCTGTTGCAAAGAACAGCAACACGCAAACACTAATGCTATTGCACTTAGGTAAATGTGCTGTTGTATATGTTTTTAAAAAGCAACCTTGTGCAATCACATTATTCTGTAATGTGGATAGATAGGCATGAGGTGAATGGATACCTCTTTTTTTTTTTCGGTACACTTGACATCAGCATGGTACTCTGTCCTCATTCTCTTCCTAATTGGCTGTCAATAAACATTTATTGGGAGGCAAAACAAAGCTAAAAGCAAACAGGAAAGCAATGGACTGTTGACGGTTCTTTCGAAAAGCAGAGCCATCTTCCAGAGCCAGAGAGGCAAGTGTTAAGCAAGGATCTCATTTAAAGTGGCTCTGCTGCAGGAGAGAGGGGCTCTTAACGTGCCGGCGTTTATTACTGCGAGATGTGTATTTGGGGCCTTTATTAGAACGGCGGATCTGAAAACCAGCTTGAAAAGCCTGTTTCAATTTGTCAGCCAAGTGTTTTTTCTTGAATAAACCACAGTGCTCTTTCTTCTGCTCTTTCATCATGCTACTACTTTATAGCGCAAGTCGTTCTTGGAGGCACCCCCTGATAGATGGAAGACCTTTGCCTTTTCCTTTCTGTCATACTTTCTTCCACTAACCCACCCCCCTCCTCCCCACTCTTTTTATCAGCATTCAAATAGGAAATACAATTAGACTGTTCCAGGCTTCTTTGGTGATGGTAGTGGTGGTGGTTAAGGGGGGGTGGGTTAAGTGCCACCCTCCTTAGCAGAATGACTTGAAATAATGAGGAGTTTTTCTTTTTTTTTCATTTGATGTGGGCCCACTGGCAGCCACGGCCTCAGCTAGATTCAAAAAGGCACTTAGACGAAAAGGCATCCTCTTCAGCCCTCTCAACGGTTCGCCCCAGCGATGCATTGTGCATTCGCCATTAATTACAGCCAAAGATAGAGAAATCCTGGTGGCAGAAAGGAAGGAGAAGCGACGTCCAAGAGCCAGAGCCATGCACCTGCACTGGAGTGTTTATGCCTGAGGCTCAAGGAGCCGGAGTCAATGGAAGCTATCAAAACAGCAGTATTCACCCGAGACACAAGCAACACAATAGTTGAATAGTTGAAATGTTTGATCATTGACAAAAAAAAATAAAAACACTTTCTGATCAGGAGGAAGCCCCGGTGAGTCCGGGTGGAAGGGCAGAGGGTCTGGTCCTTAATGGAACCAAATTGGAAACTGATACCATGATAGTTAGTAGGGTTCAGTTCTGCTATTGCTCTTGTTAGTTTTAGACAGCCTTTCAAACTGAACTGTTTCGGTTGAAAAGTGTAATATTTCATTCTTCATCATGAAACTGCACACAAGCTTGTTTTGGTATTCCTTAGCCAGTGAGGGACAGATCTGGTCGCTTGTGTCTGTGCATCTCCACGAAGCTGTCTGTCTGAAGACTCTCTAGTCCTTACTTCACCCAGTCAATTATGTGATAAATTACTTTAACGAACTCAACACAGATCAGCCCAATTAAGCCTGTAAGTAGTACATGGACCCATCGTTGAAGTTGTCCAAACCACCAAAAGTGATTTAGAGAGGGTGTTTATTGGCAGCAATAGGCTTGAATTGGGTCAGTTAAAGTAATGGTTGACCGAAAATTCAAATTTACACCATTTTTTCTCATCTAGAACACAGCTGAGCAGCCACGGCATGCTTTTTTTTCCTCTTTTCTCTAACTGGTGTTACATCAGAAATAAGCTTTGTATATGGAACATATTTTATTGGTCAACTACTTTTTGTAATTTTGATCTTTTGTCAAAACATAGTTTAAATCAAGTCTAATTTTGAAAGGTAACATGTAGGTTTCTCATGATGCATATACCACCCTAAAAATCATAGGCAAAAACAAGTCATGTCTTATCTTTCTCGTCATGAATGCACTGGGCTGCTATTTTCCACTATTCAAACTAAATTTTTGAATGGGTTAAGCTAAGAGAGGGAGAGAGAGAAAGAAAGAGAAAGAGAGAGAGAGAGACTGATTGAGGCTGAATGTTTGGAAGGCAATAAGCACGTGAATAGAAGAAGAAGATGGCAGGCTATTTGAATACTGATGCGCCCCTACGTTTCTCCTATTTCCATTAATCACATGCTCATCAAGGGCAAACAAAAGGAGCCACTGCTGCCCCATTCCACCCATGCCTGTCACTTTGTAAAGGCAGTATGTTAGCGTGTGTGTGTGTCTGTGTGTGCGTGTGTGTATGTGTGAGTGAGTATGTGCGTATAGCATCCATCCTACTGTCAATCGGAGGACCAAGCCCAAAGCCCTACACATTAAAACAGAGTGCTTTTCGCTGTCAGACTGGACAGGTGCTTCCGTAGCTGAGACAGAGCCTATTCCCTCTCCTTGAACCACTATATAGCCTCCTCTTTCCACGGATGCTGACACAGGCACGGCGACACAGCCAAATTAACAGGCCTATCATGTCACCCTTTCAGATGCCCCACCAAGAGAGCAGGAAATCAAGTTGTCACACCAGACCAGTGGGGGCTGCTCGTCTCCTCTGTAATAGCATGTGCCAGAAGCGAGATGGATCACAGGCCCCAGTTTACTGTGAGACGCATTCTGATGTCTCATTACGGCTTCTTGCTGGTATAAATTGTGATTGCGAATTGGGTCTTCCATGGTGGTATCGGGGAGGGTCTCGCTTAACCTGATTGAAGCCACAACGGTGAAGGTTTGGCTTTGACCTCTGGAAAACCAGATATGTTCCTGTTTTCAAAAATGAGCACTTTCAAAATGCTAATTTGCAATTTTAGTTTGCAATCATGGTGCATCCTATTGCCCATCACTCAGTGGGATGCTAGCAGCAAGGATGTCTGTTAGTTGATGTAACATAATTGATGGTTAGCATTCTCTTTCAAGCATGCATTAATGGCAGTTGTTTTGACTTGTAGAAAGCATTTTCTAGCCTTCATCCTCCCAGTGTTGGTGGTACTGTGTGACTGGGAGAATGCTAGCTAGGGTGTGGAATTGGTTAAATTGGGTCAAGATAAAACCCCAGTATATTTCATTACTTAATGTAATGGGATCTGTGGAACAAAACCATAGAAGAATAATACTTTTTAATAGTTGATTCTTTGAGGAGTAAATCAGATATTTGAGTACCAAGAACCAAAATTTTTAAAATCAAACGTATGTGTTTGTTTTTTGCACTATATGAGAGTTTGTGTCAGAATAGTTTGTCCAAGGAGAGGACCATTACAAACAATTTATTATAAAGATTGCTGGACTAAATAGATTGCTCAGTTTTTTTAAAAACTAGTTCCACAACTACAGAATGTCTCATTTTTCCACTGAAAGTTTATACCAGGGTCTGTGGTTCTCTTGGAGGGCTAAAGTCCCTCAAAGCCCTGTGATTATTGTGCTCAAGCATGCCTGATTCGGTTCTTCAGTTAATTAGGGTGTTTAGATGGTGACCAAAGACATCACCAAAGGGCGCTCCAGGACAAGAATTAGGGATATAGATTCTTGGTGTAACAGGTATCCGGTTGGATTGTCAGTAACACTGAGAGTGACTGTAAAGAACAAGTGACCTAATCCAGTCCTTGGGGGCCTGGGTCCTTCACAAAGCCAAACCTGGGTATCTCTTCTGAAAAGCCATGACTAAGTTAAGATCATAAAACATCTTAGAAAACACCATAAAAGCTCCATCACTTTGAATCGGCTCTTGTCTAACCTCCATTCCTTGGCCTGTCCTGGAGATGAATGGCAGGATATCCCAGTGTACCTTGATTCATTGCTTTCAAATTAAACTTTATGAATGCATAAAAGTTATAGTTTCTGCCAAGACCTGGGATAATGCACATAAAACTGAAACTAACTAGGGTGTAATAGTTGCCATAAAGCAAGGACGGCGGTCTATATTTTTACTGTTAATATATGCGTAATATCTAAATAGCATGCATGCTCCACAGTGTCTGTGAAATGCCTTGTGTGTTTTGTTTTACTTTGGATAATAAGCATTTTAGGGTTTACTGTCGGTATGTTGGCAGAGAGGTCTCTAACTCAGAAATCCAAGATAAAGTGCAGAACACAGCTTCATGTAAAAGCCAGCTTGTGAAATACTTCGGCTCACCCATCCTACACCCTCCCTCTGTCAGAGCATGATTGATGTATTTAGGCTGCCCACGTTATCGATATCATAACGGCACAGATAAAAAAAATCTCACCAAGCGCAACAGCTCTTGCTTGGTTTTGCTAAAGTCCCCATTAAACCATGCCTCTCTCACCATCTCCCTCCTTGGTTAGGCCATGGAAAAAGTTGTAAAAAGTGTAATGATGGTGCAACCTTGAGCTGCTTTTATCCTGTCGCCTGTGAAGTCTGTCTACAGTGACAGCTCCATCCACTATTCCTCTGCTCTGATTTATTGATGGGGAAAGTAAACTTTTTACTTTATTCGGTTGCAACTCCCTAAGAGATCCCCTCTCTCTTTCTCCCCTGTCTCTCTCTCTCTCTCAGTCTGTTTCTACTTGCTGGCACTCTCAGCAGTGCTGGTTTTTATTATTCTATGGAAGGTATCGGGCTGGTGTTAAGGGCGCAGTAAGTGCTGAGGGGTTTTGATGGGGGGGTAGGATGACTTCCCCGAGCTGCAGGTGATGGATGGCGGCCGGGCTAGGCTGACAGATGATCTAACAGGTGTTCATAACCAGTTTATAAGAGCCTTTATTTATGACGGGCCACAGCCAACCTGCTGCGAAGCAAAACCTCGCCAGCTGCAGACGGAGGCACCTCGGGGGCCAGATGCAAGCGCTAGCCACCGTCAAACTCTGTCCGGAATCATAATTAGCCAATGATTTGTCGGGGGAGGTTACGTGGGCACCAAATGAAGAGGAGGGAGGGGATTGGTGGCATGCTGTCTGCTAATAATGAGAGGACATCCACTAGTGCCTACAACAGATTGCGCCTTCTTCAGACAATGAACTAATGCTACTGGGCTTAGGCTCGAGAGTGCATATTGTTCCTACTGGCATATGAACCATTAATTAAAATTTATAGGGCTTTGTGTGTGGTGTCCATAGTTGCTTGATATAGCTTGAATTTAGATTCGTTCTCCTTGAATCCTTCCTCCTTGAAGAGATCATGATGTTCCTGTGAGATCTTCAGATGAGGCTGTATCCCTGAGCATAAACCAAGACACAAAGCCTCTGTAGCATTCCCCTGCTTTTCATGCGAAGCCACAGGTCCTGCATGAGGATATTCATGCAGCCCCTAATGCGTGGTGCAGGGAAAATGGATGACCAGGCCGCTGCCGGTGACGTGTTTGTTCTTCTATAAAGCATTGCCTAGAGGTGTGGATGCAGAGGGGAGAGGGTGTCATAGGCGTGATGAATGGCCGCATGGTAACATCTTCACTCCTGACCTCCCGCACGTTTGAATAAGCAGCGCATTACAATAGAGACCCGCGGCCCGCTTCGTGCATGTGGAGCTGAGGCCGTCCGCCTTTGGAAGCCTCCAGGAGCATCATGGGTAATTGAGGTGCCAGAGAAGTCAGTGGAGAACTTCTCACAGAACTATCTCTTTTGTTTCTTTGTCCGTTTTATGACAGATGTTTATATATAATGGATTGGGCAAGCTTTAGATTCAGACAAGGTTGGTGGAAGAGTGTGAGAACGTCTCCAAAGCAAGCTTTATGAAATAACACCTTCGGTTCACGCAATCATTCTTCTGTTCATGTGAGAAACGAGAGCACAAGAACAACCCCCCTATTGTCTTAAATATACTATGGCACTGATATTATAGTGTTGGTCTTGTGGATGAGTGTGAGAATATAAAGCAGTCTTAATGGAATAACACCTTTAGTTCCTGCCATTATTTTTTTTAAGAACATTTTACAGTAAACATCAAACATCAAATCTCATTCTACAAGACTTCATTGTCCCTCATTATACATTATATCCTGACCTCAGCTGTATATTTATATATTCTTGCTAAGTCTTAAAGAAATTAGAAACTAATTTCCTTCAACATAACAACTCATTTTTACACAGGTAAACTGGTTGGATTTGTTCTCTCAATAGGACATATAGAAGATATTAGAGGTTTTAGGACCATGTTTCTATAAACAGCATCAGCATTGGCAAGATATTAGTAAAATAACATGTGTCAATTAATTATCCTTGTGTTGGTCTGCCCTGTTTAATCTTTGGAAGGAAACTTTTTACCCCCTGGAGTTGGTGTAAGCTAGCACTTAACAGTTAGTAACGTTAAATGTGTGGTAATTTAATATAACGTGGCTTTAGATACATTAACTTTAAGGTACAAATATAGATTAAAACATAATTATGGTTATTTTCAGTTTCAGAATCTTCAATTGCAGATGTTATATGAACATTTTAATTTATTGTACAGTAGACTTCAAAATGTATTTCTTAAAGTTAAATGCTTCTTTGTGTACATATGTACATATAAATCCAAGTTAAAGACTTTTTTTGTTTTTATTGTAATCTTTGTTACTTTTTAATGTTTCTTTTAAACTCAAATCATGTAAATTGATTTTTGTATGACTTAAAGCAAGTCTTAAAGCAAGCAAGTCTTAAAAGTGGTATCTTTGATTGTAAGCTTATGGAAATGACCTTAGAATGTCAGCCAGCTGTTACAGTAGTGCTAAAGCAGAAAGTACTATTTTTAAACAAAAAATAAATTACAGGTTTTTGTTCCCAGCTTGACACAGTATTCCCAAAATACACAAAAAACAGATTAGCAAAGAATACCAAAACACTGCAAATCCCATAATTACCAGCTATTAGCGACAGGGTGACAAAAACCTGTCAGTCTATTATCACAGCTGACTGAAAAGCCATTTAGGATAGGCCAATACCCTCTTGTCAATCGTGGCCATTCAGCTGGGCCCCTGGGGGTTAGACAGGGACCAGACCCAGGCCTGTTGGGGAAGATGGAGTGTTGGTGTAGCCGCCCCCATGCTGTCCACAGTGGGGCAGGAGGAGAATGTTCAGTGCTGCGTATCTCGGCAACAACACATCGAGGGTGAACAGGGACACATGGGCCTATTGAAGGCACTAACAAGTGCCAAGCGGGGCCCTGACCTGCACCACCCCTCTTCACTGTCTCAGTCCTCGCCGCAGCCCTGGGAAAGCCACGTGTCTGAATCGGAGCCATCTGCCTCAATTTGCCTAACATATTTGGCCACAATGGCTGGCCAGTTATCCCCGACAAAAGGGCTACAATAGGCCGCCCTCAAACACGCTGCGGAGCCAGTCAACGCTCCGGATCCCATTCGTCCTCGGACCAACTGGACAGTGCCTCATGCCCGATGATTAGCACACCCTGCCCGTCGCCAGCAGCTCAGCACCGTCTCAGGGGACATGAGTAATTACCATCAACAGAAGAAAGGGAGTTTATCAGCAGACTCTTAAACCCCCCTCTCTCTCCAGCCTTAATCAGGATTAAATGAGTAATATACTCAAGGGTCCTTTCTTCTGACTCTGTTTTTTTCATCCACTATGTGTCAAAAGCATACATTACCGATAACAAGAGATATGTTGTGTGAACGACGGTTATCCAAGGATTAGTGAAAGAGTACTTAGGAAAATGCTACAAATGCTACAATTATGCTTTAAGGAACAGAGAGGTAGAGCTTTACAAGAAAGAACACAGCTGAATTCAAAGTTTCTAATGTTCTGAATTATCAAATATATATTCATTCAACCTTTTAAATGGCCAGGACATTGTTTTCAATATAGTTACTGAATAACAAACTGTACGATATAATAAACCTAAGAATAGAACAGAATAAGTCTTAAGTACTTTTAACTCCTTAGAACCTTAAGACGTATTCTGTAACTCCTAAGAATTATTTCTTGAAACTAATAAGCAGTTTCTGTAGTTAAGCATGACGATCCTTAGTCTCTTGCTGAGGTGCATAATATGTGTGAATATATATAAATACATGTCCAGCCATATGTCAACGTGTCATACAATCATACATCATTTGTGTCTCATTTATTCTGAAATTAAAGGAACCAGTGTCTGCTTTTAGTGCAACCTCACTTAACCCTTGGTTTTAACCATCTTCATGTTGTGTGTGTCCACATTACTTGATTTATTGCTGCTGGATGTGTCATATCTAGACTAATCCACTGACCATCAAGCCAGAACCTGTATCCATCTAGGTTGTTAAGGATGAATTTGTAAACAAATGAGTCACAAGGCAGTTTTTCTTACATATAGATACACACTGGGTGAAGGAAAATGTGTGTATATATACTGTATATATATACATATATATATATATATATGTCTATATATTGGGAACATTTGGCAGTTAATTATTAAACCAAAATTGTCTTGCATTCTGTTCAAATTGTCTTTTTAAAAACAGCTGGGTATTTTTTTCCTATCCTTTCTTTCAGTGCATGATAACCCTTCCAAACATGTTACCTTTCAGCTCACTGCGTATCATGTGCAAAGGTTAAAACCAAGCAATTACTGTCATTTTCATGCTTTGTGATAAAAATCATAACACGCTTCTCTCAGTCGGTATCACCCTTCACTTTTGTCACTTTAACGGTGACCAGCCGTTGAGCAGGGCGGCCCATTCAGGCTGGCTCTCTTTTGACATGGAGTCCTCAATTAAAGTGTGCTGAAGCAGACACAATCCTATTAGCGAGCAGTGAGTGAGAAAAGAGGGCTGGCCCTTCCATTTGTGCTGCCAGAATGATTATCCTCAAGTTGGTAAATTGCACTGAGGCCCCATGCAGGCCGCCGTAAACAGAGTCCAGAAAGAATATAACGTTGACCAGAAATTAACTGCGGGCTTTTGTTTAATAAGGGTGTCCACTGAGGATGCACTTCTGATTTCAGAATCACTAAACCATCAGTGCGGTGATTGAGCTAATGCTAATGGCGCTGAGTATGACAAATGAAATGTTAAGCTTATCAGACAGAATATTGCTTCAGTTAACCTGAAACAGACCTTTGTCTAATTTGTCTAAGCAATATCAACATTACTACAAAAGTGACTATAATACTTGTAATTATAAAGCCATTAACACATTCATTCATACCAAAGCACTGAGCAGTGCTGCCTCTTAGTGGTCAACCAGACTGACCACTCTAATGAAGGAAAAGTGCTGTTCACAATAGATGTGGAGGTGCTGGTATTTAAATAAAAGGGTTTTTTTGGCAAATAATGAGACTACATGTGTGCATAAACAGAGTGTTTTTGATTGTGTCATGAACTGTAGAGGTACTTTCATGAAGTCTAGCTGTGAGTGTTGTTACATTTGATTGAAGGCAAATCATGTTGAGAAACTGTTACTTTCTCAAGGTTCTGCGAGGATGCCGTACTCAGGCTTTTGAAGAACGAAATGAATGTAAATAGTGGCAAAACAAATCTTTATGTGCGTCTATTCCTTTTTGGCTTATCTTCACCCGCCTTTGATTTTTGAAAGGTTGGTGTTTAATAAATTAATGCAGCTATGTTTGTTTATGCTAAAAGCCTGTTCTGCACTGGGAGTAAATCGAGTGTTATTTAAAGCCAAGTACTTTTGTCAAGCTGCTGCAAATGGAATGATGGATGGCACTCAGGGCTGTGCAAGTGAATGCATTGCTTCCTATTTAACCTTAACATCCTCATTGCTAATGGTTTGTCTGACTCAGATTTTAAAAGACATGGTGCTGCTCTATTGAAGTCAAAATTAAAAATCTACCATACCATACTTCTCCAACCAGGGAAATTCATTATGTGCCACTAATGTATTGGCATAAAGCAAAGTAACATCCCATCAAGTGCTTCAATTTGGGCTTTTTTTCATTCATGCTGTTTTATTGCTATGGGCAATTTGTACCACTCAGCATGACAGTGTCAACTGAATCAAGATTAATTTACATGCAAAGGAACACTTAGCGAAGCGGCTTGGTAAGCAAACACATTGTCTCGATTGCTGAGCTGGAAAAGAGGCATTGGAAGGGGAGAGTGGGTCAAAATTAAGGAGCATCAAATGTGATTGCTTGAGGTAGTTAACAGACCAAAATGGCAAGAGGCTTTCCAGTGAGAAGAGTTCTACGAATCTATCCGTCAGTTCTAGAAGGTTTGGAAGTCGGCTTAAAGAAGCCAAATGCACAGATTTCCAAAAGTGAATTCTCTGGATTCCTATTTTAAAATATACCTAAAGATAATATAAAGGTAAAATAAGCCTAGAAAAAAATCATCCATTCATTTTCTAAACAACTTATCCTAACCAGGAGGTTCTGGAACAGCATTTATTGGGCAAAAACGCAGATAACCAGTCCACACAAACACATTCACACCTAGGGGGCAATTTAGCACCTTTAATTCACTTGTGCATGTATGTGGGAGGAAACCAGAGCTCCCAGTGGAAACCTGCGAGTACATTTAGAGTATTTTTATATATATGGACCCAAAGAAAGTGTAGCATGCCTGTAAATTATAGTCAATCAATATACCATCACTGTGGCAACAAAACCCTATATTTACAAAATGGGAACCTTATGGAAGATTAAATTTAGTGTTTGTTAATTTTTCCACAATATTTTCTTTTGCATTTTTTTTGCTATGACAGCAATAAGATGTTTATGTTGTAGATGTTAACCACATTCCCTTTAAGAATCACTGTTCGTTTATCATATACTGGAGCATCTTTCATTTATGGCGAATGAAAAGGAGAAAGAAAGGCACACAGCTGCATTTACTGATAGTGTGCATTGCTCCGTCAGTGAAGCAATATGACACTTACAGCTCCGAGACGCCAAAGGGGAATACTTTTAGGATGTGCTTGACTGTGCTTCAGAGATAAGACATCACCGTGTGTTCACTGGCCCCCATCAACACACTACAGCAGAGCTGTGGAAGCGGTGTGGGGAGGAGAGGCACTTTGGGATTCACTTGAACATGTGGTGTGTTTCGCAGCCTCAAATCCAGCGTCAAAATCCGAATGCAGACTGACAGCAGAATATGACGCCATGGCGCCTGGAGGCCTGCCTTTATTTACAAATATTTCACATAAACAAATTTTCAAATAGCTTTATTTTGAGTAGCCTTTCTGCTCTATTAGACATAACACACAGCTGCCACAAGCACTCAGACACATCATCAACAACCAGCGAAGAGAAAGGATAGAGAAGCGAAAGACAAAACTAACAACAAAGATGTAAAACCAACAGTCGTCTGCTCCACGGAGAGTTCTGGTGGCCGAAAGTTCGTCGTGACTCTTTCTTGAGGTTTCAAGGCAAACAAATATGAATGCATGTTCTATTCTTCAACATCAAAGGCATAATACAGTGATGCATGAGCTTGGGAGTATGGGAGTTTACCCACCTGACCCACTAGTTCTGCAGTTTTGCTATTCTTAGGAGAAACTGCATTGGTTAATGATTTCATCGCTGCCTTAACTTGATTTCCTATTCATTTGGCCGACACTTTTATACACAGATACATACAATTTCGAAACATTCAAGTTTCAGGATAGTGTGAGACCCAGAGGAGTCCACTAAAATGCTAAAATCTTCAAGATTACAGTAGTTTCTTTTTTTACATTAAGCACATCAACCACCCCTTGCACTGTATCAATGCTTCATTATGATTGGACAAATAGAACTGACCTTAGTGTGCTTAGCAAAGAATCATCTTACTGTTCATTAAAAGTTAACAATGTTTTTCCTTCTCCTGTAAACTTACGTTAGGGCGGTAGAAGGCTTTGTTTGAACAGCGAGGCTATGCAGTGCTAGCATGCAAAGAGCAAACTGCTCATACTGGAGCTGCTCTTCTCTCCTCTGTGCACTAAGGCTCATCGTTAGACATCTGTTGTGCCGCCTGACCTTGATTATATTTCGCTGACATCTACAAACGTGACGGCGTAATGGGTCTTGCTCGTCATGCCACCAGACATTAGCTCCCATAATCAAGCAATTATCAATTTCACACTAATAACTCTCCATAATGCAAACTCTCGGCCTAATAAATAAGGTCATTTGCACGTCTCGTTTGATTAGTTTGTTTGTCCTTTTTAAGGCTGGATCTGCTTCATTCCACAGTGTTTGTTTAAACATTAGCAAATGTTATGATGGCTCTCATCCCTGCACCCAGGCCACATATTCATGCACTGCTATAATTCCTCAGGAGGATGGAGAGTCGTTGTTCTCTACAGACAGTGTGTCATTTGTATGCCAAAATAACAGTTTTACCCTCTGGGAAAACTGAATGACCTTTTTGAACTCATGATAAATTAAAACATTACAAAGTCAGTTGATTTATGTGTATTTTTCCCCTGATTGTCATGGTGTCCTCTGGATTGAAGTCATTAAGTAGAGTAACACATTGCTAGAACCCTGCTGTGTAACGTCAACATGATCATGCCATAAGCATGTCATGGCTGATGGCATGTCACATGTTGTCATGGCAGATTTTATGTTACTCTTCGCGTTACTTTACTAAACAAATTCTGCGATTACAAGTCATGACAACATATAATATCTGCCATCCCAGCCTTCATGGTTAGGTCAATGTTATGTAGCAAGGTTCAACTGAAGTGTTAAATTAAGGAGTGAGAATATTAATATTGCCATCAACATGCAACAGGCAATTTTACACTTTTGCACATTTCATTTATTTCCTTATATAAAAGGAAGGCTATAACTAAGACTCTACAGCAGTGGTCCCCAACCTTTATATCGTCACGGATCGGTTTAATATCAGAAGCTATTTTCACGGCCCGGCCTTTAAGAAGTGACAGATAAACTTATGTATATGTATTTATACAAATAAATGATATGCGTAAAAATGGGGATATTTAAAAAATATAATAATGGGGTATCTTTCAAATATAATAATAAACGTGAATCCAATGTGTACTCGCAGCTTTATTAACAGCATTTTCAAGTTTTTTTTTCCTATGCAGCCCAACCCCCGGGCCTGGTACTGGTCCATGGCTCGGGGGTTTGGGGCCCACTGCTCTACAGAAGAGTATAACGAAAGTATTTTAGTGGTTGTCTTATAGTATAAATGAAATGCGTTAGCTTTAGCTTTGTTAGCTTTGCTGTACCATACATGCAACAACATTCTTATGTTGAGTCCTTATATGTTTTGTATTTATACTATACATTCAGCAACATCTATATTTTGAGTCCTAAAAGATCTCATTATTATACAATAAATACAATGGCCTTATTTTGAGTCCTTATAGATCTCATATTTGTACTATACATGCAACAGCATGCTTACTTAGGGGCATCATAGATCTTATAATTATACTATACATGCAACAACATCCTTATATTGACTCATTATAGATCTTATTATATACATGCAACAACATCCTTATTTTAAGTCATTATAGATCTCACAATCATACTATTTATGCAACATCTTTATTTTGGGTCTTTACGGACCTCACAATAATACTATTTATGCAACAACATATATATTTTGAGTCCTTATAGATCTCCTAACCATACTGTACATGTAACAATATTTTTATGTGAATCATAATCATAGTATACATCCAACAACATCCTTTTTTGGGGTCCTTATGGATCTTACAATCATTCTATACATGCAACAACATTCTTATTTTGAATCCATATAGATCTCATAATTGTATATATAAGGACTCAAAATTAGAAGTACTTCTTAATTTTGAGTCCTTATAAATCTTATACTATACATGCAATTACATCCTTATTTTGTGTCCTTATAGATCTCACAATCATACTAAACATGCAACAACATTCTTATTGTCCTTATAGATAATCAAACTGACATGATATCTCAGGGAAAATAGGACAAACAATTTCACCTTTGGAACAACATGAGATACAGGCAATTTTTGTAAACAACATTCAATTTTCAGATAGACATCTTAGACCCAGGCTTATGGACTATGATGGAATGACATCATATCTCTTCATATTGGATGTAACTCAAAACTGTGTGGACCTTCAGGTTAACTTACAGGAATTGTGAATGTTACTGCAATATAACCATTTGCCAGTTGTGATTTAAATCACTATTAGTCCACTTATTGGGACTTGTGAGAGCGATGTGAGTCAGTGGTGCATACTCCCTTGGCAACAAAAACTACACTGCCTGAACCTGTGGCTGGCATTTTCGCCAGTGAAAGCAACACGTTCAGTAACAAATGGAGGATGATTGATCACACACCGCTTGCCCAATCCCTGCCCCCACACTCTCTCTGGTAACGCCATTGATTCCTGCCCAGACAATCGGATTCCATTGTCTAATGTAGAGCCGGCCAATTAAGAAAGTGAGTAATTGTGATTGCACTGCATCAAGATCAATTTTGTTGGAATTGTTGAGACTTACTTCTCCTCACACAAAATGCTAAAGCTAACAATAATTAACGACATGTTTTAGGGGTCAGTTGCCATTATGCAAATGAGGTCATGCTAACTGGTGTCCAGTGATCTGGCTTTCATTTGTTGTTAGCCACATTAACATTTCTGATGAAGTGTTCCATTAAATGACTGGGCACTGGAGGTCTGTTGGGCTTCATGAGGAGGCTTTAAATTGACATACCACAGAAGGAATGGCCGGGTAATGTCATGAAAATATGCACAATTTTATACTTATATTAGCAAAGACACCTTTGTGAGTGGTCTCTTTGCACTGGAATGCCATTGGACTGACATTGCAGTGATCATTAAACTAATCTATCATTACTGTCAGAGGCAAATCTATTAATGTTGATGTTATTCATTGCCCTATTTTCTAAATCATTGATCATCAATGTTTGCTTAATAGGAAAATAATAAACAATTACACTGAGATTTGTGGTAGGGTAATTGTATTTCTAATACTGTACACATTAACACTGAATCATCCCCCTCACCCACCCACCCACAAAACATATTAGTGATAGTCTGCATGAAATCGATAAAGGTAGATGCAATTTGTATGATAATTGTCGGGTTTGTATATACTAAACAGTCTCTAAGCTTTGGGGCTTCATTTTGCTTTGTAATGTAGCAACATATTTGCAGAGGGAGTTTGAACAGATTTATACAATGAACTGTGGATTCACAAAGTGAAGAACAAGGAAGTAAAAAAAAAAACAGAATCAATGAAAGAAAAGTGCCAAACCAATAGGGCTTACAGGGCTATCTCCACAGTACATCTCTTACATAATCATTACCATAGAGTGATAAGGTAACAGCAGGTTAGTGGGTGTTTAAGGACAACTAACATGCATTTAGACATTAAGATGTAGGCAGTGTTTATGTAGGGAACCATGATTCCTTTAATACTGTGAATATTTAAAAGGATTTAGTCAGTTCAGAAAATGGTTACGCCATATTACATTTATGCCAGAACCTCTAAAGGTTCTGATAGTCAGTTTTACATTCTCTAATGCACTGATGATGATTAGTATTGTTGTTGTTGTTGTTGTTGCTGTCGCTGCAGTTGTTATGTATAAACCAAACGAAATTTTTGCAATTTTTAAAGGTGTCTGTGCAGTATCAGTAATATCAAAACGCCATAGAACCGTCTAAGTGGTACTATACAGAATCCATTTTTCTAATAACGCATGTCTGCTTTTGTAAATAACTGATTTAAAACCAAATCTGTTAGTTTGAGATTTATTTCTAAAAAAATACGTATTCATTGAAACAATCAATATTTATAAAGTGGTGCAAGAACATCATAATTTCATTGCTGCCTTGCTTTTGATTTTATTACACCATTTATACACAAAAGTGCCCTTTACATTGTGTGAGCAATGGACCAACAAAATTTTTTAATGTGAACTTACATTTAACATTTTCTTAATGTTTGCTTTACCCTTTTTGTGATAGTGATGTTTTGTTTTTTTTTAATTTGTTGCAATGCATAAAGAGAATATTCTTTTTTACATCGAGTACAAAGTTAGTGTGCAAATGCATTTGAGCAGATATCCATCTCTACTTCTCTCCCCTCATTCCATCCCCTCAGTCAGTTCATTCTTTCCTTCACTCCTTTTCCCTGCTGTTCTCCGTAGTGTGCAAAGTCAAAGACGCCAATAAAAACTCACATTTGAAAAGGCAACCAAGCATCCAGGTTTATCAACATAGAGTCCTAACCTATTCTCTGCTGACCAGACACATATTGAATGCCCTCACTCTGAGAGGGTTAACAAATTGGCCTATTACAAAGCCCCGGTTTGAGACTACCCACCCCCTCCCCACACCCACCACCCCCCAAAGAGAATGACAGAAAATCATTTAGGTTAAACCCATTAACTGCCCTGTGGATCAGAACTTGGCAGATGCTATCAGTGAGCAATTCTTACCTTCCTGACAGAAGTTTATAAGTAAAGAGCGAGAAAACTGTGTTGGGGTAATGTTGTTACAATGTTGTTTCAGTTGCAGACTTGAGCCCATGAGGGTGAAGCAAGATGAAGAAGCAAACCAAATTAAAATCGCCCATACTGATCGGCACCGTGGCTCCTTAGGGGGGCCCAGTGGTCATCATTTTTCCTTAGAACAGGCAAAAAAATCGATGCTTCATCATCCATCTGATAAAAATGTGCCCTTCGCCTCTCTTCTGAGAAAGAATTTCAGCACGTCTTATTATGGCCAATGAATGTACAATGTCAAGCAGAGGTCTATGCCCCTTGAGCAAATGGCTGTTAAGTGCTTAGCTTAAGCCTAGGCATGACGAGCGAACGCGTGTACCACAATACGTTTTGTGACTGGCAAAACAGCCTGCTGCTTTAAAGCTGCAGAACATTTGCTTAATTGAGGCATTCAGAATGGAGTATATGAATGGCTGCATTGTCAAGATTGGACTAATTACCTTTCCATGGCTGATTCACTCAAGTAGAATCCAGTGAAGGGTGACATTTTGAAACAGAAATGTTAAAAGCCTTTTCACCTGTTTATATTAATCACATGTAGACCTGTGGACAAAGGCACGCCACCATGCATGGGTCCATCATGAATATTCTGATAGAGATTCTGAATATTCTGAACAACTAAAAAGGGAAAAAGGGGGGAAAGGCGAAGAAAAAGGAGGGTCGGAGGGTTATAGCTTCGCTAAGAGGGGACACACCGACAGCCGTTTGTAATCTTCAGCTGCCACTGCTTCAATTTTCCTCGAAGAACGCTGGCTATCTGGTTTATGTCAATCAGCGGCTGAGTGACAGCTGAGGTGGGCTCCGCTACTGCGTTGGATTTGCTGAGTCATAATTAAAGCAGAACCAAATGGAATTGAGGAGGGGGAGGTCAACGGATCGGCGCCTGGGAGATGAAGCCGGACTGATAGGCACCAAATGAACAAATTATGATGGGCCCAACTCACTGTGATGAGGCCAAACGCACGCCTCCATTTGCTGACAGTTCAATTTCCTCCCAACGTCTCTCATATCAAGACTAGCTAATTATGAGTGAAAAGTTATCAGAGGCCCACCTATTGAAAAGGAGGATTAGATGCATTTTTTGTCCAGATCCAAATGTCTAAGTGTTATTTCTGACTACATGTCTCCTAAAGAGAAGGTCAAACACAATAAGACCGCTTAATGTAAATGCTACCAAATGCCAAGTGATATATAGTAGGTTGGAAAAGAGTAGAATTCTGAAGTTTGCCAAAATATCCCATTGAAAAAAGGTTGCATAAAGACTGTGCATTCATATTGTGTACATGTTCAAATCATTGCTTGAAACTGACATTAAATTGCAAGCTGGAGTAGAGTAAAAATCCAACATTAGCCAAATCGCCTATTGAAAAAAAAAATGAATGTATTATTTATTAGTTTTCAGTGTGTGTATTTTCTTAATATGCCTAGACTGTACCCTGGAACGGGCATTATTCATCTGCATGCTTAATGAAGGTAACACAAGGCAAGGCAACAGAGTTAATGCAAGTTCAGTAGTTTAATACCTGGGTTTGACCTCAAATGCCAGCCTGAGATTAAATTATGACACTGAGAGCATAGCTAATATTTTATCATTACAGTGCGAGAAATGTTCATGATGATATTAGAGGCTCAATCAGTGACTGATAAGACATGCTAAAGAAGGGCTATTAGGAATTGGGAAAGCAGGTCCAACACACTTAAATGTCTGTGTAATAGAGAACATCTGAAAGGAGCAGACACTAATGATCCTTATAAGGCAGATATGGATGGGCACTGTTTATGTCTGTCCATCTATCTATAGAATATATATATATATATATATATAGTATTTTTCAAAATGTGGTCTAATTGCTAATGAAATTAGATAAATAGACCTGTTTATATTTTGCTTGGTGTTAATAACAAACGCTTGTAATTTATACCTGAAATACACAACTGCAGTCTCTGGTTTACCAAAGCATGCTTTACTGCTGTCTTTCATAATTTAAAATGATCAATTTTGTCGGCATGTCATACAGCAAGACAGCATAAGCTCGGCTGCAAGGATTCCAAACAGCAGCTTCCGTACAGTAAGATATGAAGTCATGAACGCTTCCGTCACAAATGGCACGCTCCCATAACCAAGCCAGACGTTTTCACCCTCTGAAGAACCATAAAATCCACCACTGGTTCAACACACAAAGGAGACTTGCACAAAAGAGAGATTTTACACAGCA
The DNA here is from genome assembly GCA_037974465.1 of Brachypetersius altus. NCBI lineage: Eukaryota > Metazoa > Chordata > Actinopteri > Characiformes > Alestidae > Brachypetersius > Brachypetersius altus. The sequence goes on from JBBPDB010000040.1 coordinate 6,077,610, forward strand.
AACAAACAATGAAGTTAGAACCATATCCCATCAAATACCTCCCCATTCAACAATTCATCTTGGTAATAGAGATAGAAGCAGGGTAATGCGCGGTGGTCTTGAAGCGTGAGATTGAGGATTTCTCTGGCACAATGCATAATTCATGGCCTTGGCCAGCAAAGTGTGTAAGATGGGAATTTCACAGCATGCTAAGAATAATGGGGATGGGGGGAAGAGGTGGGCTATATTACATTTCACCATGCTCTTATTTCAAAGCCACCCAGTAATCAAGTATCAGAATTACCCAAAATTGCCTGCGAAATTCATATGCGACCCTATATTCGCCTGCCAGCTAATTCCGAAATTTTGTCACAGCCTATTTCTTATCCTACATAAAATATGACTGCTGTGATGGTGTGGCGAAACCACAGTATTCGCAATAACCTTACAATACACTTAAAATTCATAATCTGAAACTGTATGGATATATCTTATCTGACAAATTTCTTGCGGTAATTTCTCGTCTCCTTTATGATCTGGTCATAATGTACAGCTTTTAAACCTTTAATATTTACCTTATAAAGTATGAATCATGCAAAAATCTACTGCATTTTCTTGAGAAGGCTTAGCTTCACTACAGAAATGCTTCCTGTTTAAATTCCTCCACATCACGATTGTTTATTCTGCCTGCCTGGGGGTTTCAGATGTGGAACTAAAGATGAAAATGTGACAGTAACAGGCTTTTTAACTCCCCCCATCGATGAAAAGCTTGTGTTAATCTGAGCTACAGATTTAATTTGTTCGGAGCAGGAAAAACAATATAAATCATTTTTAAAACCATTAGATGCTGACTTACATTAATAAAGTCTTAATTTGGGCATTATGCTGGGTTGGTTATGGAAGCAGCAGGGTGAGATAGCATAATTAGCATCTGTAATAGGGAGAGCAGAGGAGGGTGCTGTGGATCGTCGTCAAGGCCACGGCTGAGTGAGAGAGACTGGTCACAGTGTCCAATTTTAGTCTGCGGGGCGTGCGTGTGTATTCGTACGAAGTAAATGCCATTTGGCCCTAGAAATTCCAGGTACGCTCTTAAAAATGAAGGGGTTTTTCAGAGCAACAACCACTTTTTTGGTCCCTACATTTTTAAATGAATGGTGTTTAGTTGTGCAAGTGCAAAGAACCATTTTAAGATTTTAAACCAATTATACCTTCTTTTGGAATAAATGTACTTAAATTTGGTTGAACAGACTACAATAATAAAAGGCTTTTACAAAAGGTTCCTCACTTTCTAGCATCTTATTTACAACAATGCTGTTTTAAAAGAACATTCCACTGAAAGGTTTTCGGGACCTCTGTTTTTGAATTGTGTAGAACCACATATCCATGGCAAGAATTATTAAGGAACTTTTATTTGTAAGAGCATGTGCTTAAATGTCCCCACCAAATAGATGACATTAATTTGAAGAACCTTTGATGTTACTGTAGTCCAGCAAATTTAAAACACTGGTCACCAAAAATACTCTGCATTTCCCAGACGCTAATTAAGGCCACATCTGTCCATGTGGCCGGCTCTGGCCCGAGGCTTTGATGCTCATTGTAAAGCTGAGGAGGAGACGGCTCCTATCTATTAGGCAAGCCGAGGAGGATTCTGATCACAGCACAGAGCCACAAAGTCACAAAGCCATCTAATAGAGAACGCAGGTAATTGACAGAAAATCAAGTCTCTTGGAGCACAAATGGCAACCGGTGCCAGGGGCTCATGCTAGAGGTTGCAATGTAAAGCATACGGAGGGGTTTAGATAAATTGTCATTGGATTAAGCCAATGACAAGCACGTACACACACACACACACACACACACACACACACACGGACATATGCTCACACACATACATCTCTGTCCTCAATGTACAGCCAAGGATAAAGCTTGTTATCCATTTACAGCTGGCCCAAAGAGTTCGCTCTTCACCAAATATAATTGCCACAGTACTTAAGAAGATATAATAGCCTGCACCCTTAGTATGAACCTCAGTTATCATCTCTGTCTCTTTGACACTTTTTTCCCTTTTAAAGAGCGCATGGACATAAGGCAGCCAATGATATGCAGCACATTAAAACTATGCCTGATAAGTTTGCATATGTTGCAGAACATTGCCCCCGTCTACAGCACTTTCACAATGGTTTGACGTCCATCAAAGCCATTATGGAAAAGAAAGGGCTGGATGGATCTTCTTTGGTGCGGTCCATTATACCCTCACAGCTAGTTTTTTTATGAACTGAAGGCTAAAACTAGCACGGCTTAGGCTGCAGAGCTCAGATATCTTAGCATAAACGTGTTTTCCCCGAGACACAGGCAAGATCCGTCTACCTCATAAATGAGAACTCTGTAAAAGAAGGAAAAACATATCGTCAATCTTATTGTACGTTAATGCGAATAACTTTTATTCACAGCCAAAAGCATTTGGAAAATGAAAAAAAAAACCAACTAAAAAAACAAGGTTTCAATACGCTTTCCATTTGGAGCCGCTGTCTATGTAGAGATTCATTCACAGATGAACAAAGTGACAGAAGAAATCAGAAGAAATCAGTCATTCCTTTTCCACAAGTGTACTCATCTGGATTTGACCTCCAAAAAATGTATATATATATTTGTTCAATATACGTCTAGAGTATATTCCGCTCATATGCTTGGCAAACTTTCTCCATCTCTCTAACCTTCAATGCTGCTCATCATATATGGATTGTGAGTTTTCTTGAGTGCTGCTCAGAGGGCAAATGGCAAATTTTAAGGAAGGTCATCATATTCATGCTTATCGCAAACTTCCTCTAAAAGCCACCAATGCAGCGAGCAGTTAGAGGCTCATCATCGCATTACTCCAGGAGTCACCCACTCTAATTTGAAAATGGAAATGCAAATTGTGTGGCCTACCAAGGGCCCCTTCCATTTATTAATCTAAATAGGTTTAATTTAAATTTTTCTCGGCATCAGCTTTATTTGTAAATGTCGCGCCCTATGAATACTCTGTGTGTGTGTGTGTGTGTGTGTGTGTGTGTGTGTGTGTGTGTGTGTGTGTGTGTGTGTGTGTGTGTGTGTGTGTATTTGTGTGTGTGTATTTGTGTGTGTGTGTGTGTGTGTATGTATGTGTTGGAGGGGTTCTTTCACATATTCTTACTGCCTTTCATTAATATGTAAATAGGAAGTCAATCGCTCTTCTTCCTGACAGTGAACTGCACTTCTAGTGCGGTGTGTAATCAGCTTTGACTGCATTCCACTATTTATCATACAGAGTGCCAGCTTTGACAGTAAATTATGGGGAATATACTCTGATGCCCCTCACTATTTGGGTGGTACACATTTAATTGGCGATCATCGTTTCTCTGAGCAGATAATGCAAATACTAACAAACGTGGATTACGAAATAGCAGCGTCAGATGACTGTTTTGAAATATTCAGGTGCTAATTGTCGAGATCAACCACCTGTACATGCGGCTGTCTGTTACCAATTACGGACGGATGTCGGAAGTCTGAAATCTAATTAAGCATATTGTAACTGTATCGGGCAGCAGAATTGTACTCAGAGCCTCGTTCGGCAGATCCGTGGCCAGGTACGGGGCCGCGAGACAACTAATATCTCATACAGTGAATTTGGCGAGCTATATTAGCTGACAGGCTGGTAATAGGAAATATCACTCTAAGCAAAATGCTTGGCCAAATAACAATAAATTCTCCATGAAATGATGAGGGCTACAGGATGCTTCCTTGCATATATTTTGCCATGAATTCTAATTAAGGTGGCATAAACCTGAGAGTGCATGGTCATCACTGCAAGACGGCTGAGGCTTGATTGATAATGCAGAGACGCTGGGCCTTCCTTAAATTAATGGCCATCCCAACAACCCTAATAATGCAGCAAGGATGGTACCCCCCCTACCCCACTCCACCCCACCCCATACACACACCACCAGCACCAACAGCAGCACCAGCAAACACACACACACGCACACACTCACATGCGCACACACATTCGTACACATACACACTTCACCACCTCCACCCCCCAATTTCAATTTTCTAGAGGCATGGAAAATAGGAGAGATCATTCATTTATCTTGTAATAGCTGGATAATAGATCCATCACAATGGAACATCTGCACACACACATATACACACACTCACTCGCACACACACACACACACACACACCACCACCACCAGCACCATTGCTGCTGACACTACACGCTAAACACTCTCTCGCCTATCTCACCCCCCCACCCCCCAGTCCCCCCATAACCACCAACTGTGTTGAATCAATATCCCGAGGACACGGGAGCCCGCGTGTGTTTGAAATTCCAAGCACACACGCGGTTATGGATATACAGCCCATATGTTGATTATGTATCGCTGAGACAAAATGTGCTATTCTCTCTGAAATGAATATATTGCTGTAAGATGGAAGTTATTCCAGGACAAATTTACAACAAACCAATGCACTTTCAGAGAAATCCAAACTGTTATGCCATATGAATCCAAAAGAGTGCGTGACCATGAACAGAATATCTGATTAATGTTAAAATAATTAACATTAACAAGTCAATATTGCATCCTATTCAACATTTATAGCCTTCTTTTATGTGCAATCATGTTTAGAATATAACTGAAAGAATATTTCAACAGGAAACATCAACAGTGTGATGTTAGCTCTCTTTGTGATTAACTATTCGTGGTTTTCTAAACATAAAATTATTCATGCTCTTCATTATCACATGTCTCACCAGCCATTAGTGTGAAAAATATGTATAGTCTATATATACATATGTACATATATTAATACATACATACATACATACATACATATTTATTATGATCACTTTTATGGGGTGCATTTTATTTCTAGGCACCATGGACTGCAATAATAATAATATGCTTAGATGATTGTTAGTGTTCAGGTACAGCAGTGTTGGGTGTGTACCTTTTTTTTTTATGCTGGTCGGTGAGATGGGGAAGCCGACTGCTCTGGAAGTTTAATGGTGCTGTCACCTGCGCTGCAGTGAGGAGGAAAGGGATCACGGGCTGGCCAAGCTTTCTCCCATCCACCTGCTGCATTAGCAGTGTGCACAAAAACAATAGTCTGCAATAGTTTACTGCAGTCTGCCAGTCACTACACACAGCACACAGCAGACATGCCCCATTGTTTGACATTCTTCCAGGAAAGATTTTTTTAAATCTATTTCTGTTCTAGTGTTTTTGAATGAAAAAATGCAATAATTAAAGAATATCACTTCCACCATAAACCACACAAAAGGATATAAAGGACAGTTCTGAGAATTAGAGCTGTTTATACTGCTAAAGCAGGGATCATATAGGTTATGAATATTAGTCGTGGACATTGGATTTCATTTATTGACTTTTTATCATGTTAATATGTTACTATGTTGGAAGTATTTCAAACAATAGTCCACAAAAATAAATAACTGGCTTATGACCCAGGACTGGTCTATACAGCACACATACACACACAATACTGTGCATAATAAACATAGTCTTCTGGGGAGGGTGTTTTTGATTTTTTTTTAAATGCAAATTAAAATAAACATAGATATGATAAAAAGGAATTATCATGAAATGTGCTTGTCTTCAGCAGATAATATCTTGAATAGGAGAGCACCGGTTTGCGGTGACCTCCAGTCATCATATGAATTGGTTCAGTTTCATCAGCAGTTCCTAATTTACTTAATGAGGGACTGACTACATAAACCAGGTTTTGAGTGAGAAGTGTAAATGTTAGACTCTCTCGAGGGGAGGTTTGGAAACAGTGTAGATAAAGGCATGGAAACCCACAAAGAAAAATCACAATGTATTATTTCTTTCTATATATTATTGTGTTTGTATATAATATTGTTTTTCAGTGCAGCTTCTTTTGAAGTCCCCTATAGTTAATGGTCAGATTTGATTTGGAACAGTATAGGATTTAGGATTAGGATTAATACCAGGGTTAATGTTAGGACCAGAATGAGGTGCCCATGTTTTGGGTAAAGGTTTTGAATATGTTTTGGGACAGGGCTTTAGTTTAGGAAAAATACTAAATATCTATCCACCTTTAATGAAAGTCAGTTCCAAGATAGGCATCTACAGTAGCATTTTTTTTAAGCAAATAAACACTTAATACCCAGAAAACTACAGCTTTGCATGTTATTTTCAGGTGCGCTAAGCCTTTTGAACATTTGTGTACACTATGCTAGATTTAAACAAATATAAAACAATGATGTGAACATTTTGTGTGCACTTTAGTACCCTGATTGCCAAGCATATCATGTGAATGATTGCTTTGTATCTACATTCGTTTTTACCTCCCACTGTATTACATGTCACTTCAATTCATACTGTGTTGTCATTAAAGGCCATATATCTTAGATGATTGGTCCTATATACTGAAAATGTGGACCTGTAGTGTAGGTGTATGTGTGTGTGTATGTATATGTATGTGTATATGTCTATGTGTATGTGCTTCACATTCATTGTAGTACTGTGCACAAGCAACAGAGTCGAAAGGAGTTCTTCCTAATTAACACACACACACACACACACACACATGCACACACACACGTACACACACACACACACACACACACACACAAACACAGTTGGAGTTGGAGTGAAACAACAACACAGTGATGGAGAAATGTGTTAATTGAGCAGCTGAAGAGACTTTAGTATCCCTGCAATTACATATAAGTGATGCATTCCATGGAATTTCTACTTTTATATGTTTGTTTCATTCACAGACTAGAAGGCCATTAAAGGCATGCTTGCAGAGGTTTCATGCAAAAACTTAAATATATTATAGAATTATATGATATGATTCACTTTTACAAAATATTAGATATTGTTACTAATGTAAATGTTATTAGTCCCATTAAATGTTAATCTCCCAAAAAACAGTAAATGTTTAGTAAATAAGGAACATGTTGTAAAGTATATGGCTTTTATGCTGCGTTAATTGTGAAAATATTGCATAAAAATTGCTTAAAAACATAGACAACAGTCTCTATGTTAATAAATCATTTTCAGCTCTTTTGGTTTACAAGCTGATTTGTCATAGCTTCAAAAGAAGCCAACCATTTGGGAGGTTTCCCACATTGGGCCCAATCAGCTGTGATTGGTATCTGAAACTCACTCTCTCTCCAGTGGCTCATTGTGGAATGAAAAATGAATGTGCAAGTAATCGTATCTAATACCTCCTAAATGTTCATTACATTTGCAGTTTGTCAGTTGGTTGGAGTTCATCTGCATAAGCAGTTTCAGCTGCTCTTTGTGTGAATGCCTGGAAGTGAGAGTGAGGAGTGGGAGGAAAAAAGTCTGAACTGCTTGACAAAGGCGCCCCCACGTGTCCGACATGCAGCGTTACTACAAATGTCTTCAGGAGCCTCCTACTGAATGTGTTCAATGAGGTGTTTACAGCAGGTCTTCACAATCGTGCTTGGTGATGACAGCAATAAATCCACCTAAACGTCCCAACAATTTGCATGTCACTGTGAAAGGGTTTCTTCTGTCAGTCCTAATGTCATACATAAAACACAATATTAAAATGCAGATTAAGGACAAGTGTAATAACTACAAGTCTGCTTTGTGTTTATGTCCATGCAATTCACTTTTTGAAGAGACCATGTTATACATTTCTGTATATAAGATAAAAGATATATACTATATAGATAAGAGAGGTCGAAAAAGTATAATATTAAACAAGTCATAACAGCAAAGCACACACACACACACACACACACACACACACACATGTAC
>JBBPDB010000040.1:6085640-6096929 GCA_037974465.1 Brachypetersius altus
TAGATCTTTAAGTCCATCTCATGAAAAATCGGAGCAGAAACAAAAGTGTTGCGTTTATATTTTTGTTGAGTGTATATATATATGTATATGTATATGTATATATATATATATATATATATATATATGTGTGTGTGTGTGTGTGTGTATGTGTGTGCATTTGTTTATTAGCCTCTGTATCCTGGTCTCTTTAAAAAATGAATGTGACATTTTACATGCTCATTTTTTGACCTCTCTTATATTTATCTTTATTTTAAATGGCTTGTTTTTAATACTTTGCATGTAAGACTGATACATGTGAACCACCTGTGCTCTAATCGGCTCCCCTGTGGTTTAAAAAGCAGTCCAACCTAAAATACTTTTTTATCAATGTGAATAGCTGGAGCTAGAGACTGAAAAGGAAGATTTGTGTTCTTTTTTTTTGTTTACATTTATCCAGAGCCATGTACAGTAAATACAGTAAATAGGCCATATCAGTTCCTCAAACTTGTAAAGATTTCCTTCTTTCAAAAAATATAACATTGAGGTCAATGGGCCCTTTAATATATTCTCTTTAATATTTACTCAGTGCACTGTACTATGCACACATACAACATACATGTAACATTTAGATGGGGAGCAGTACAGTTTATCTGATCTTACTGTGTATTATCATGTCCTAAGGCTGGGGGCTAATGGCCTCGCTGCTAGAAACCTTTTGGCACTTTTGAAAGTGTGTGAAGGGGTTGGTAAAAAAAATTGGCAACATAAGCCAGATGTTGCAAACAGACGCCTGTGTGTGTGTGTGTGTGTGTGTAAGATGGGGGGTCAAATGCCTCAGAGCAGGACACAGGGCTCTAATGAGACGAAACAGTGAGCCATGCCTGTTTGGACAGCAGTTTAGGTGGGAAGTCCTGCATACATTCATCAGGGAAGAGGCCGCTTCATTGGGAAGGCATTAATCACCACAAAGCTAATTATAAATTGATCGTCTGGTCATACAAGATGAAGAGGCCTGTCGTGTGTTTCTGATCAGTAGGGGAGGGCCACACAGGCCTTGTCTGGAGACTGGCAGGATCCACTCAGATCAACTAAGAGAAGCGTCTGTGGAGAATACTGCCCTTACCACACCTTTCAGGGCAAGTCATTATACACTGTAGAACTGAAAAAGGGCATCGGCTGTTTGTGAGATTTGCGTTGACAAATATTACTTTTGTTCATCTACATTTAAGTTGCTTCATTTCAATCTTTCCATTGGTTTTCCTACTTTATTTTAATGCAATTCAGAGCTTTTGGAATATCTGCAATATTTACAGTGCTTAAGCTTCTCTTTTCCACTATAATTGTATTCATTTACATTTTCTGCAACTTCCTATCAACTTCTGCACTAAATGAGGTGGTTGTTAAATTATGCAGTGGCTTTGTTGAATAAAGGCAGGCTTTGTTTACACGGTGGTGTTGAACAGCTTACTATATCATTTACAATGACAGAGTAGTTTTATTCTTCCCACCTTTGTGTTTTCCACTGTTTTTACAACCACAGTAGATGGAGTTTTTCATTTAATGCTTTTATTTATAATGCTTAGTAAAAAGCAAAAAATAAAGTTTGTTAATATAACAAATACATGGAACGTAAAGGCAGCAAAAAGGGCTATTCAATGACAGGGTATGCAAAGATCCAATACCAAACAATTTGATAAGTAAAGGGGTTAATCAAGTATGTGTGTAAACCATAAGTTCAAGCAACCTTATTCTATTCACTGCATGATTAAATTGCCATCAATATGAAAACCAAAAGTAGAACAACGAACATTCATTAGATTATAGAACTATATAACACTCTGAAAAACATTTTAAAGAGCCTACACCTGAATTAAAATAGTCTATACTATGTAAATACTGTCAAATAAATCTGTATGTGGAAACTAAGCTGCAAAACACCTCACTTTAAATTCACTGTTTTTGTGATGTGACAAGAAAACAGTGCATTAATATTTTTCTGCCTATTCGACCTACAGCAGTTTCAAGGAGTGTTTTAAGAAAGATGGCTTGCTGAAGGAGTCACAAAATAATTCAGCCAATCAGAACAGACGCCATTTACACATATTAGACTGAAAAGCAAAGCGGCAAAGACAGCCTGTTAAATTAAGGCTTAAGGCGTTAAGAGATTCTGAAAAATGGTGATGCAAAACGAAACCCATAAACCCACAGAATGTACAACATAAAGCCAAAGAAACATCATAAGTAGGCCTTATAAAAGACAAGAAAATTGTAGGATATGAGTCCTTTAAGGTACACTGCTTGTCACTTGGGCATGGACCTTTAAGTGCATCCATTGTATTTGTCAGGTATGGATACCTGACTTAGAGCCTTTTCAAGTAAATTGCACTCAAATAGTGAGCCATTAAGAGAACATGGATGTCCATTGAATGGTGGAGGACAGAGACGGGCGCTTATTATGCTTCTGTTTCTAACAGCGCTACAAAATGTTACACAGCTCCATGGAGTGCTAAATGGTCTACACTCTAAAAGCGACGCCAAGGAAGAACCACTTTGTGTTCTCTGAAGAAACCTTTCAAGGGCTGGTTCTTTAAAAAATGAAAACACCGAACTGAAACGTTCCTTCATGAACCAAGAATGTTTCTCCAATGGCATTGTTCCAAAGAATTCTCTTTGGCACTGTTAAACCAGTGACATAAAATAGTAACAGCTGAAATGACACACATTGTGAACCAACCTTTAAAACATGCACTAAAAAAAATAAGGGTTAGTTGAGAGTTTGGAATAATCAAATGCAAAACTCCACATAACTGCACCAGAAAAGGCCTACAGAGCCAAGGTATCAATGTAGCAGTCAATTGTCAATTCAGTTGATAGGCACTGTAGAACCACATCTGCTGTAACCAGGCATGTTCAAAGCACGCAAATTAGTGTCCTGCCCTCCTCTATCTCATCCTGCACCTTGTCACTGGACGTGGCAATCTCGGCCTGGGCGGAGAGCATGGCACAGATGAAGGTGAGCACAGTTCCTCCTATGGCTGTGTACAGGGCCCAGCCCAGAGAGCACTGTCCCAGTTTATAAGCAGAAGCATCTGGCCCACAGTAGCTTACCACCTTCTCACAGCCAAAGCCTGCTGGGTAGAGCATCAGTCCCATCATCAGGAACAAACCTGCACAGAAGAGATAGAGATAAAAATAAAGATAGATTCTATTACATATTACTATATCTGTATCGGTGTAACATGTCTGTCTGTCTGTTTAGTGTGAAGGGTCACTGCAAGAAAACATGAGAAAACAATGAATATCATATATTATAGCCTTCTCTGTTTGTATCTCCTTACCACCATTACTGTTTTCTTCCACCATTTTACCACTTTCTTTCTCTGGATTAAACAGGAAAAACCCATTTCACTCAAAGACGCCTGGGCCTTTTCTGTTGGTACGAAATCTCATATTAAATCTTATGACAGACAATTGGCATGATCTTGAGTATTACCATTGTATTATATCACTGTATTCCAAAAGGTTCAGAATCATAGTAATTATGCAATGAATGGCAGGGAATGAATGAGTGTTATGTATCAGGAGCCTCTTTTTAAGTCTCCACTGGTCATATCAGAAAAGCAAAGCTGATATCAGCCAGAAGTTTAGTTCTGGGTAGAACACTTTTCCAGATTAAAAGGTCTATGGTCTGAAGATTTGCTTTCAAAGGATACATGTCATGGTCAGGATTTCTATACAAATCTGACTTTATATGAGAAAGATAACGTCATTGTAAAGCTGTAGAACTCAGAGAGCCTTGTGGGTTTTATCTGGCCGGCAGTGTGCTTTCTAAGACACATAGTGTACTCGCTCCACCATCGGATCGGGCATGCAAGGTCCTGCCTCGACAGCCATTCCTCTAGGAACTGCCTAGGAATTGCACAATCCCACCACTGTAAATCTTTCACTAAGACTGCGGTGCAACTACACAACTCTCCTGTCCCCAGATAAACCCCTTAACATATTAAAAATGCCTAAACCTCTTAAAGGAGTTTCTCAAGATAATCTCTATCTACTGCATCTGCAACATATGGTGGATTACCGTGGACGTGTTTCCCAGTACTGTCTTTCACAATCGAACTCAAAAAGACTCAAAATATATTTATGATGGAGGTCTATGTGCCATTTCTGTACCTACTTTCCCTTGGCATCTTTTATAAGTGTTTTGAGTCACAGGTTTCCTGTTTTTTTCCTGAGTTCAGGGAAAGCGGTCATAGTAATCAGTCATGTGCTACTCATGCGGATGTGCACTACATAAAAAGCACTACATAAAAAGTAGTTATTAAGTTATAGGGGGTCCTAATGTTGTTACAAATAGCAAATAACTACCACTTAGTTTAATGGAAAACATTAAAATGCTAAAAATGGTACGACATGCAGAAGTTTTCTATTGACATATAATTGGTTACAGAGCTGACGTGCTCGCCCTTTCTCCTCTGGAACCAAAAGACAAAGGTTAACAGTAGTAGTGGCAACAGCAGGCTAGCCACAGTCAACAGCGCTTCTCTTTTGCTGCAGATTGGGTTTCGAAGTAGTGCTGGGGGAGCAGACGAACTGTGGTTGAGAAGCTTTACTCACAGCTGAAATAAGAGAGCAATTTTATGACTTGTATACACCACAGCAAAATGTAGTCTAGTGCAATTCTAGCAAGGCTTAAAAAACACTTGCACAAACCAGAGCCCACAGTTTTCCAGATTCTTCACCCAAGTTTGGCATTTACGTCACCATCTAAAAGCAGTGCTCTTGTGTATAATAGACTTATTCAGATTTAAAGGGTTCATAGCCAGTAAAAACAATGTTTCCTTACTTTTAAAAAGAAAACAGTGTGCTGTGGGGTGTAAACCTTCCTAGTTTTAAAACAGACCACATGCATATGGTCCATAAAAAGAAAACTGATTTTGAATTCTTTGCTTTTGTGATGTCACAAAAATGCATTCATGCATATGCACCTATTCAGTCTACATCAGTTTAGTCCACCCTACATCAGTTTAGTCCACCCTTTCATGCTGAAGTTATAAAGTGTGCTTTAGACAGGAATGTTGTTTGAGTGAAACACAGTGCAAGGCAGCCAACCAGAACATCTCATTTAGTCATTTTGTGTGTGTGTGTGTGTGTGTATGTGTGTGCGTGTGTGTGTCAGGCTGAGAGTCTGGAAAATGTAATCTAAAAATGAGTCACATTTTCTTAAGGACATAAACCCAAACAAATAAGTGAACTGCAGAGAAAAAATGAAATGCAAGACAAATGCAGTTTATGTATACTTTAAAAACAACAGCAGGGCCACAGCATTACAGATTCTTCAGCTGACACATGCATCACCACCTAAGACCTCTCATAAATAATAGGTTTATCAAGATTTAGCAGATGATGTAAGTGTTGGGAGTCAGTGGGGGTGTGGATTCTTACGATCAGATAGTGGTGTATTTCCCAGGCAAGTCTGAGCCTCTGAGGTTGGATGAAAGTCATCACAGGAATGTCAGCCTTGGTATCCTGTGGGCTCAGAGGCTTTAACATCTGCCTCAGTTTGACCTAAATATACACCCTAATCTTCTATCTTTGGCCTGGGTGGCTGAACTAAAAATTGGAAGGGTTATGAAGAAGACTAAACACAAGTAATACCATAAAGTATTGGCAAGAAACTCAAGTTAAACTACAGCAGGTCTGAGAAATGCTGTAACTGATTTTAAAGGCGATGCAAGGTGATGTTGTGAAAGTGACTATTTTTATGGCTATCCATTCATACATTTCAGCAAGCTGTCATTTTATGAGCTAAACCTACCACACTGTGGCATTTTGTATGTATGGGCCATCACCCAAATAATATCTGGCCAGCAGTGTTCTTACTGGGTCCTTACCCTTGCTGACAACATAGCCTCATTAATTGTGCGAAGTATATGGCATTGAACTTTGAATTTATTATATGAATTATATTTATTATTTATTATGTATGTATTATTTATATTTATATCATATTTTTTATTTATTATATTATATTTATTATTTAATTTTGCGCATAAGAATGTGATTAATCGTGACTAATTGCAGAAAATCAATTGCGATTAAAATTTTAAATCGAGCATTAGTCCCAAAACTTTTGTCCATATAGTGTAAACATACACAATGTTATATTGCTTATTCAATTAAAATAAGTAACTATTTATTTATTTATGCCTCCTGACAAACAGTAGACTCTTCAAAAGAAAATGATCATTAATAGTGGGGTAGGGAAATTACTCTTACCTGCAATGCCCTGAAGCAGGCCACACACATTGAAGATGCTTTTGCCCAAGATGCTCTGAAAGCACATGCTAAACACTGAGAGAAAGCCCACGATGCACAGCAGGAAGATTCCAACAACCAGGAATATAGCTGTGGCTTGCCAAAATCCACTTGCAATCTCTGTAAAGTCTACAGCATATGGTCCACACTGGACCACTGTCTGTTGGGCCACCTTAATGCAACGGCTGTAGAGGCCAAGGGAGGGCCGGTAGGGCTCTGGGGTCGCAATGGTTGAAATATTGGATCCAGTAGGGTGACGGGTGCCTAGTAGCCAATCGGCACTCATGAAGGCAACCAGCTCAGCGAAGGCCACCGCAATGCTCATCAAGGTCCAGAACATAGACCAGCATGTTACAATGACGTGACACATTTTGTTGATGTTATTAGGCAGATGTTTTCTTTCTCGCTGGGACAGAGAAAGGTCTGGTGGAGACGGATCAGTTGAAGATCGCCAGTGTTCTCTTCACAGTTCCCTGATCAGAAGCAGATGTTCTTGCTGGACAAGATCCATGCCTGGTATGATAGCATTCCTACCCATCGTGGATATACTGGACTGAGGCAAAACAAAGTTGACACCTACGAACAAATAAGAACAGAGATGTTTTTTTAAAAAGAAGAAGAGGTTAATGTTGAGACCGCCTTCCTCTGGTGTTGAAAGATTGCTCAAGGGCTCTGAATCAGCACATCAGACTTCTGTGTTACTACCAAGTCTGTCAACATTGACTGGACTTCCATTTCTAGTGGTCTGAGGCCCCTACAAACCCCTTGTCATTTTGTCTCAACTTTGTCTTCTCAGAATATAGTACTGTAGCACCAAGCTTCTTCTGTGTCTGTAAAAAATGGTCTTTAATCATTTCTAAATTTGTAAACACTTGTCAATGTCTATTGTTACTGTGTCAGTAAGACACCATAACACCATGGTCTATAGAAATTTGGGTCACTTGGGTTCAGGGATATTATGTTTAGAGGTATATATCCAAAATCATTATGGCAATACATGCTTAGGAACAGCTGAACTGAGGCGGTTTTACAACAAATGATCAAAGAAAAGTGCAAGATTGCATTCAGTCCTCAGTTATGACAGGTTCTCTCTTAGATAAGCACTAGCAAGGCTGCGTAATAGGCAGATGCATAGCTTTAAGCTTGTGCGGACAAGCACAGAGAAAACCAATGCAGTTAGTATAGGGAACAAAATTGCGCCTGGTTAGTCATAACAGAGTCATAACAGACAATAAAAGGGTATAACATGGAACCTGAGCTGTTAGGTTACTGACACTCTCTTTCAACCAGGATGAACGTAGACTACACACAGTGTGACCATAAATAGAGGTTTGCTATCACAGTATTTTTTTGTACATCAAAGCTCACTATAGCTCGGGGATAAGATCTGTGATTTTTTGCAGTTGGCAGGCACTTGCCTTAACAGATTGAGGCCTTATTGTTGCTGAATAAGACACTTAACTTTGCTTAATTACACATCATCTTTTCTTTTGATTCTACAAGAATGGTAAGTTAGTAATTAAGGCACCGCATCATTAAAAAATACCCAGAGGACATATGACTCCTCAAAGAATGCGCTTTGGTACTGATGTGCTCATACTAGTGCTTGCTATTATCTCAACCACTGTACCTGAGCTGGTGTCACTCAACAGAATTGATTTTTAGTTTTTGAGATACTGACTGCAATATATGGCAACTGGTGCATAGAATTGTTATGAATAAATGATTTTCAATTAAAATAAAATGTTAAAGTGTACCTTCTCTGTGAATTGGCTTAATGATAACTTTGCAATTCAAATGATAAACAGAGAATCTACATGTTATTCTAATTTGCGCAGACTGAAAGTTATCTACAAATTGAAGATGTTATAACACTCTAACTGCTTTTGGATCCATCACTTAGACAGAGAGGATCTACAGAAGCAGGGTCTCTCAAAGTATGTTTAGTTACAAATTTAACGTTACTGTACTGTGCGAAGGTCTTGAGTCATCCAGCCACACCATCTGGAAAGCGTCTGATTGGCAAAGGCTTTATTTTTCAACATGACAACCAACCCAAACAAACTGCCAATGCAGTCAAAGCATATCTTATAGAACACTAACGGAACACTATCAGTCATGCAGTGGCCTCCCCAAAGCCCAGATCGACATTGTTGAAGCAGTGTGGGATAATCTTGATAGAGAACAGAACAAAAGCATATCCAAAGAAAAGCTTTGGAATGTCCTTCAAGAAGCCTGAAGAACTATTCCTGAAGGCTACTAAAAGAAATAACAAGAAATTCTGTGGCTGGCTGAGGATGGTATAATGGTGGTCATACTGAATACTGACTTAAAAGCTTAATCTAATTATACAAACTCTCATTGTATTCTAGGCTGTATTTACATGTATGTTGCAATAAATCAGTGCACCAGTGCTATAGTGCTATAGTTTGAATGTATGATTACTCACTTGTCAAAATAACTGCTAAATTACTCAGCAACTTAATATAATCAACAGTACAAGCTCTATGAGTTCTTCCTTAAAATATGCTAACAACAGTAGTAAAAATTATGTTTGATATAATTTTTAAGAGAAGCAGAATATAACAAAACATTTCAGTCAAACGTACAGGTGCATTGGGAGTATAAGCTATTCTTTCACTACAGAACAGAAGTACTCAAGAACTACGGGTTCATTACTCTTCTTAATGGATTTGATATTACGTTATATCTTAAAAAATACTGTAGTACCGTATTCATCATTGCAGTCTAGCAACAGCTCAAACTACTAACTTCCCCAATAGGCTCAATTAATGAAACAAAAAATGACCTGGCTCTGGTTTTTATTGACTTCACTTAAATGCAATAAGAAATCTGACAGCAAATACACATGAAACACCAAAACAGAAGGAGAATTTGAGGTCAGCTTCCCTTCTGCTCTCTGAGTGTGAAACTCTGGCTGCAGCAATTATGAGGAATCGTGCTGTGATCCTCTGTTTACCTGGACAGACACTTGAATGTGTCTAAATCGAAAAACGCACAAGAAAAATTACTTGAGCAGAGTATAATCAAATCAGAGCGCATGACTTCCCCGAAATAAAAGGCATAAAGGCAAGACTGCCTCTGATCCTTAAGGGACCTCGCTGAAGAATTTGACTGCCCGCTAATAGCTGTGAGTTGCAGAGACAATGGTGTCTCCTGCTGTGGTCCCAGCGTGGTCTTCAAATTGGATGAGCCCCCACTGACATGGATCAAAGAGCCCAGTAATGTCCACAGATGGAGTTTCAATGTCTGCTGGATCAAATGTTGCCTCAGAGACTGGTCACAAGCCGACAAGAATCCTTGCTCATTCCTCTCATTATTTGGCTCCTTGGAAAGTCTGGAATCTCATTAAATATCAAAACTGAACTGATTCACGTTGCTAAATAAGTTACAAAAAGGCTCTGTTCTTAAAGAAATGGTTGACCAAAAAAAAGTATACATTTTCCCTAAAATGAATTAAGATTCAAGATTCCCTTTATTATTCCATACAGAAAATATATAGGTCTGTAGTTTGCTTCTCCAGTTTTACATTAACATTGCTTAAAAGTAATTGGAGACTTCTATTATGCCCATAGCTTCACTGCGAAACTAAAGAAGCACGTAATGTACCATATGGACAAAAGTATTGGGACGTTCATTCTATAAAGCATTTATTAGGTCAGGCACTGATGTTGAACGAGAAGTTCATCCCAAAGGTGTTGGGTGGGTTGAGGCCAGGGCTCTGTCAGGGCCAGTCAAGATCTTCCACACTGAACTCATCCAGCCATGTCTTTATGGACCTTGCTTTATACACTGGGACACAGTCATGCTGGAATAGAAAAGGTTCTTCCCCAAACTGCGTTCACAAAGCTGGAAGCACAAGGCGTTGCCCAAAATGCCTTGGTCTGCTGAAGCACTAAGATTGCCCTTCACTGGAAGTAAGATGACTAGCCCAAACTCTAAAGAACAGATGTGTCCCAATACTTTTGTTTGTACAGTGTATGTCCAAGCTAATGTTCAGGTAAAATTATGAGAAAACTGTTTTTTTGGTTGTTGAAGAATTTCATTAGAATTGAAACATTTAGAATACATGTAATTAAGCAAATACATCTACTGGATATGCAAATACGTGCATGAATTTCTGCATGACTGAACTGGGCCTGCATGTAAAGACACCACAATTCACTGAAGCGCAACCTTGAATCCCTCCTGTTCAGTGCCATTACTTACCACCACAAACTCCCAGTTCAGCAGTCTTCCCGAGCACTGAGAGAACTCTTCTTCAACAGGAATGCCTACAACCACTGGGATATTTCATTTTTACCAAAGACTAAAATAAAGTTTTATCTATGAATATCAAATCTAGCCCTTCAGAGTCTGGATCCTGTTCCAGAGAACTGCAGGAAGAAAAGAGTGGAGAAGACTTCAGAAGCCTGTGGCTCTTTTGTCTTCTTTCAAAGATCAGTGAGCACAGACTGTGGTCTGGAGAGTAAGAAAAAACCCGGAATTTCACTTTAATAACATTTTGGGCTAAAAGTGTATGTTGAGAGGGTTTTTTTTTCTTATTTTAACTCTGGTTTCATCTGTTCTTGCCTTCTCGACTCTTCTCTGACGATCATTTCCAGCACTTCACGTGATTAACCTCGTAATTCCTTCTGTTTTGAGGTCAGTAAAGGCAGAAATTGGTATATTCAAGATAATGTGTTCCAAACGGACACGTTTCACCTAAATAACGGAGAAATGTTAACAGAGTAGCCCCACGCTATACATACTAGTCCGGACTAGCCCACTTCCTACTAAAGCACTACTGCAGGACTGGGATACACACACAAAAAGAGAAGAAAACTGGGATTATAGTAGAGAAAGTGGTCAAAAACCGCTCCGTTTTATGAGTAAATAAGATAAAAACAGCTTACCCGCGTCTAAACGAAGACAAAGTCATTCTTCTCTCATTTTAACCAAGATCCTGTGGCCATTCAGGAAGTTTTCACC
>JBBPDB010000040.1:6097029-6114066 GCA_037974465.1 Brachypetersius altus
TGCTTCACTTGGTGAATGGGTTAAATGCAGAGGAAGAATTTCGTGCCGTTCACACTGTGTGCTGTGGTGTGTTCACGAATGATCACCTCACTATACAGGCAGTGCGAGGTTCATGTTTATTTAAAGAGACATCATTCAGTGTGGGTGTACTTAGGCCCCTCACTTACACTGCAGAACCTACGAGCAATAACTTGAATTACAACCTGAGAAATGTGGAGGGGGGTGCAATATTTAATCAAGGCAGAAAATAAAAACTCGTCTCAGAAATGTTTTACAAGAGTTCATAATCATTCTTCAAATACAACACGAATCATTCCAACAGTCACAAAGTCACAAGAAAGTTTACAGTCCTTAAATACAAACATGTCATCCCTGCAGGACTGGACATATGAACTGCATATCAATACCAAGAAGAAAGTAGTAAGAAAGTACCAAGAAGTAGTTAGTGCTCCATGTCGCTACCAGGAAGTGGAAGCGAACAGCCAACAGCTAGTACTGCAAAAACGGCACCATCCTAACTGGTGGCTATTAGCTTGCATGCATGGTTAATGCTGTTAGCATGTTTTATTCAAGCCGTCCCTTTAAAATGAGCAAAGACAGGCTTCAAGAGAGTCCGTTATGGTGGCTACAAAACTTTAGTCAGAAAACATGGTTTACATGTTTTAGTGCATGGTTTGCAGTTGTCAAAGAAATCAGTTGCTTAGAAATCTGCATATAGAAATGCTGCACTGTGGAAAATCCTGCAACGTCAAAAAAACAGCCGTGCGCTGTGTGCTTCATCAAAACACAGTCGGCAAAGCGCGCAGTGGCTTTTATCAGAAGGAGCAGAGCCGACATGCTTTAAACACGTTTCTGGAAAAAAAAAACAACATACACAAAAAAATAAGACATTTAATACTGAAGAAACACACCATGGTCATATTGTGTGACCAATGAGGCATTGATGACTCAGCGGTTTGACTCATTACACGGGATGCTTACGAACAGATGATGCCTACTTCAACCTAATCAACAAAGTCTGCTCGGTGGGAGAACGCACCATTTGACTAGAAAAAAAAACTGTCAAATACTGGAGGCCCCATGGAGAGCCTGGGTTTCATTTTCAAACCCAAACAGCAGAAAAAAGTCTTAAAATGAGCTCTTAACTTGCTTGCAAATAATAGATATGCCTCCATGGTACTTAGGATATGTGAACTAGTGATCATTAAGATGCATAGATGCATGAAAACAAGCTGGAAAATTCCCAAAACTCCTGCACCATCCAGATAAGTGCATAGTACCTGACAGTGCCATAGCCATGGCAAAGTATGCACTGACTCCCAGTGTATTTTTACGCATTTTTACAATTTTACCTGTATTTTTTACATTTTTATTGCTTAAACTTTTGAATATGAGATATATAAAGTTTGGCTGTGAGTGTTAATGGCCAATAATGACCTGTTAGTATTTGCTAAATCACAGTACTGTGGCTCAGTACGACTAATCATTTAACTTGGGATGAGCCATCGGACACTTTCCACCCCATTGCAGTATGTTTTAAACAGTTTCTCGCCACCCTGCCACAAGTGAAGTTCATTATATCAGGCCTTGGAGAGATGTGGGCTGAGTGTTGACATCAAAACTGGCCCAGAAATTAGTGTGACGCTGTGTATACTACTCTTATACATACTGCCTTTAAAAGTGTATTACTTTACTCTGATATTTTGCTAAGCTAAAGGTTAGAGTTAGAAAAGCCAACACAAATTTCTAGCCAGAGAAAGCAATTATTCACATGTATTATGCAACTTATGCAATTATGCATTATGCAATGTATGCATTTGAATTTCATTATTGATGCTTTGTTCCACACCCCCACCAATCACCCGCTGTGCTGCCACCACTTGTATAACAGGTCATAGTTGGCAAAAATGTGTTAAAAAAAGGTAGAAATGGGACCTTCCCAGCACCTTTACAAATGAGGAGTTCTGCTAGGTAGTAAATGAAATACTGCAGTCTACTAAAAGCTCAAAATGGTAAGTAACTACCTCACTCACTAGTGGATTTTCAGGTTCATGTAAAAAGACCTTAACTGGTGTAAAAAAAAAATTGCCTGAATTCTGTTTGGTGAGGTCAACTCTTTCACACCTTCAGAAATCTCTCGATTGACGAACATCGTTGTGATTCTACATCTAACCAAAAAAAAGCATTTATTAAATGAATTTACAGCCTCGTTATAAAATAAATGAGCAAAATGTGGTCTTTAAATAGCTATCTGGCAGACAGCAGGAGTGTGGGAGTAGCATGCGGCCGGGGCCACCGTACATTAGTCCTCTTATCCCAAGACTGTCAGTGTTTTTTAAGTGGCAGGTGAGAGCTGAACCACATTAAGCGGAGATTATGTAAGTTGCTATGCTGTGCTTTCAGAAAACTGTGTTGGGCTGTTGAGCAGACCAAACCAAAGCATACCAACACATGGAGGCAGTTTAAGTGGGTGTCGAGGGCTGTGAAAGCTCTCCTCATAGTCAGCACCACGAGCTGTTAGCTCTCTCTGTAGTGCACACTCAAACCCTGCCGAGTGCAGGTGCTGGTGCTGTAGTTACCTGTGCGCGAGGGACGGGGTGGTTGGGGACAGATCCGATTGCAGCTCTGAATTCGGCGACGCGTCGGACAAGGTGACATCTTCTCCCGTGCCGTTCAGCCGGCAGAGGTCAGAGGTCACCGGAGGGGTCAGCGGTGAGTGAATATCAGCAGGTGATTCCTGTAAATAAACCACAGTCAGAAATTCAGTGGCTGGCCTCAAACATAGCTTTTGGTTATAGAAAAACTTTTATGTGTGTGTATATAGACACTATATGGACAAAAGTATTGGGATGCCTGACCATTACACCAACAAGGACTTTAATGAAACTCCATTCAAATACAGATTTTAATATGGGGTTGATCCCCCACAGCTTCCACTCGTCTTGGAAGGCTTCCCTTTGGGGGTTTTTCTGTGGGAATTTGTGCCCATTCATTCTGTAGAACATTTATGAGGTACAGGCCCTGATGTTGGACGACAAGTCCTGGTTCACAATCTCCATTCCAGTTCATACCAAAGGTGCTAGATGGGGTGGAGGTCAGGGCTCTGTGTGAGCCGGTCAAGTTCTTCCACACTGAACTCATCCAACCATGTCTTTATGGAGCTTGCTTTGTGCTCTGGGACACAGTCATGCTGGAGTAGAAAAGCTTTTTCCAAACTGCGTTCTCAAAGTATTAAGATTGCCCTTTACTGGCCTAACCCCAACCGTGAAAATCAAGTGTGCCCATATAGAATATATATTTACATACACATTCAAATTTGGTGAAGGTTTGAAACCCGGTCCAGGCAAAAACACCACTGCTGTATGAATATATATTTGGTCAGAATCAATGTTTTGCTGAGTTCTTTGTAGGATGGGCCAAAAATCAGGCTAGTGTGAGCAACCTGATGTCAGGTGTTTCTGGAGGGAGTGTATAGGTAACTTTAGCTAGTATCTTTTTATGGTGCAACCATGCCTTACAAGAAGCAGTATACTGAACAATGCCTGATTAGCAGCTACTACTTTTTTATTCTTTTTCAGATTGAAACGTCTACCCACTCTTCTTGTTTTGTATTGACTAATGCTTAAAATACGTAAACGGCACCCGAGGCAAGTCCCTTTTCAGGTCTCTGCCTTCTTTCCCCTGTGAAATTTGCCTAATTTCACGTTGCGTGTGTTAGACATGGGTGCCAGAACCACTATAGCACCCCCCCGGACAGCAGTCGAGACATAGAGCGCTGCGTCCCCCGCATCATTAAAAATGTTTCCGGCACCCGTGGTACTAGATATTACTGTACATGGACACTTGAACCCTGTAGGTACTTCAACTGTGATTGTGTTGTACAGAGCACACTGCTCCCATGCATTGCATTGAAGAGTAGAAGTGAAACAGTGTTTTAAGAAATCCTTAGCATGAGGACATTTAGAAACTTGTCAATTGTAATACGGTTGTCTGTGAGTTTGTCTGCATAGGACATTTTACTTCTATATTAACATTTTACACAGAAGTAACATTTTAATGTCTAATATGATACACCACTTAAAAACGTGTGGGAGGCAGCCCTTTTAACCCACAAGTACCCTGTAACCTGCATTATCATATATACAGGGGCCACTTGTGTGGGTTGTGTTGTTCATTATGTTAATGTAATCATTTAAAAAGGTAGATTGTGCAATAAAGCACTTTCAGTAACATACAAATGAAATTAAGCACTATACAGTTTTACACTATATGTTTTATATCACAGTTTATACTATATTTTATACTATATCTTTCTAAGAACAACCATAACAGTAAAACAGTTTCTGCAGTTCTGCTTTTTTTATGCCTATTTTGTCAATTTGTAAAGCGTAATATGAAGGAACCGCTGTAAGTGCCTACAGGAAATCCTCTCATAATTGTGACCGTCCTGATAATGACAAATACTCAACAGGAAATTACTGCAGAGGCAGGGCTATTACTGATTTTAGCTGTCCAATTGCATTTTAACAAAACACCATTTAGGCTTCAGTTTAAGATAATAAAAAAAAAGCCAATGCATTTTTTTTGTTGAGAATTAATCAACTACTATGAGGTTTTCACTAGGCAGTACAATTCTTAATTAATACAGCTTCTTAACAGCTTGGCAGCGTGCAAAGCCCCTGGGAGCTGTCTTAGATTTAAAAAGAAATTTGACTCTCGAGGAATCAGGTTCAGTGTGTCGAAGACACTGCAGAGATGTTCCAGTGAAGAAACAGCAGCGTTCATACCTGAGAGGGAGAACTCGCCATTTCCATCTTCTCCAAAGACTTCTCCTTGGCCAAACGAGCCGCTTCCTTATATTCTGCAAACTTGTCTGCAAACTGAGGAGGCAGATGAGGAGGAGTCAGATTCTTCTGTTGGATTTTACTGAGCTCCTTTCTGGTGCTAAACAGAATATTTACCAGGAATATACTAGAAATACATGTTTTTTTTTTAAAGAAACTCTACATTAACTCTTTGAAATTGCAGTTACTGGCAGCAATAACCCATATTTCTATATACAATATTTTTTGCAGGCCATAAAAAACATTCAGATTTAGAGTTTTATTATTAAATCTGAATGGTGTATGTATACAGTATACAGTGTTGTTCTGCCAAAACATCTGTGGTGTATTTTTTTTGTCCAATAAACAGAAATGTCAACAGAAGTATGTTAATCAGTAATGATACATTTAAGTATCTAAATTAGTAATGATACAATTAATTATATATGTGTATTTATGAGCGTGTGAGTGAATGGCGTGTGTGAGTCTCTGCTTCGCGCCAGACGGCCCCGGGATAGGCTATCCACTACCCTAGTCAGGATTAAGCGGTTACAGAAAATGAATGATTGAATGTGTATTTATGTGATTAATTATTTAATTGAGTACTTACACTATCATTTATATTCACACTAAAACACAATTATATAATTATGTAATGCTTATATGTATTATTATATATTTAATTAGCATAAGTAATTCAGCATGTCATTGTGTAACTGCAATTAGGAACTATATTTTCATTACATTTTTACATTGTTTTCATTGTTTTCAGAATAGGTCTTTTATTTCAGATACTGCTGCTTCACTGTTAGAATGGAATGCAAGAGGCTAAATAGTCTCACTTATGCTGTAGCACTCCAGTCTCCAGTAATGTGACACAAGATTTACATGTAATTAACACTGAGAGGTCACTGCTAAACCTGGCATAAGAAATTGGACATTTAAAAAGAATAACAGGCTAATGAAAGACTGTGATTGTGCATCTCTTACACCTTTTAAGCAGCAACAGGCATGTGCATGTCTAGTCTGACGCAATAACACGGATCACAGGATCATAATGGAGAACAGACTGGTTATACATGGAGACTGTTGGTTAAAAGAAAAAAAAGTGAGGAGTGAATGGAGGAGAGAGAAAGTAGAGGAATGTGACAGGGAAGGAGCAGTGCCTGTGTGTGTGTGTGTGTGTGTGTGTGTGTGTGTGTGTGTGTGTGAGGGGCATGATGTCTCTCTTGCATAAGCCTGATAGTGAGGCCTTGGTGGTTTTCCACCCCCAGTGTATGACAGTGCTTAATCATAATGCAGAGGAGCGAGAAAGAAAGAGAGCGAGAGTGAGAGAGAGAAAGTGAGAGAGAGAGAGAGAGAAAGAGAGAGAGAGGAGAGGACAGGACCACGCAGAAGAAGCCTCCCACGCACTGATGACTGTACAGCTGCTCATTAGGGCACAGTGTGTAGGTGTTCCCCAGCTCAGAGATGCAGCGAGAGAGAGAGAGAGAGAACGAGGGATATTGAGAGATAGCAAGAGGGAAGGGGGGAGAGGGAGAAAGAGAGAGAGAGAGAGAGTCCTGTGGAGATTTCCGCCCACCTTGGCCAGATGATGCTCGGAGGAGAAGCCCAGGCCGTACACTGTGTTGGCGCGGCTGTCTGCCCACTGGCCGAACTTCTGCGACGTTTTCGTGAAGCTCATGTTCGGGGTGATGGTGCTGTTTATTATGGCCTGTGACAAATAACAAAGAACAGCATGTCTCTTCAAAACCTGCTGCCGAGCAAGGGAACAGGAGGATCGGAGCAGGGACAATAGCTTTGTAAGGAGAACCTTGACAGAAGGCTTTCTAAGCCGCTTGTTCTCCGTAAGACCTCAGCCTGGTCTTGGCTCTCGGGCGCTAACAGAAGCTAAACCGTGCGTGGGCATGGTGGTGGATGGTGTCATTACAAGAACATTGCACTCATGACTCTGATCTATGTACCATTAAAGATTAAAGCAGGGCACAAACAAGCAAACACATTTTTCAGTCATTGTAAACTAGAGCATTACAGTATGGTTCTTCTCTCTGATGGAAACCTGCTCTATATGGCTTTTTGAAGAATGTGCTCTATCACCAAAACGTACTGTGCTACAGCCACAGGTCAAATAACCTTATAGTGGTAGCAGTGCAGGACTAGCCATCGGGTATACCGGGCATTTGCGTCCGCCCGGGAGAGGCCGGTCTGTCTACAAAAGTGATTTGAGTAAATGCTAATTAACTGGACAAACTTTATGCATAATATTTAACGTCAAGGGTCAATAATGTAGATGCCTTTTCCGTGGTTCCACATATTTGAAATGCTTCATTTAAACTGACACATATTAACCCTTTACTGATGCTTTCCTCAAATCCTCAATAACAGCAGAACAGCAATTGAACAAACCAAAGCATGTTACAACGAGGGGAAAACCATAAATGGTCTGTACGATTCTTATAATGAGCAAACAAACAATACATATATAATTCTTTGAACACACACAGAGCTATCTGACATCTCACTATATCTCACTGCAACAACATAAGGTTACATGCATTTATGAAGTTACATTAAAAAATGAATTAAAGTAGTTTTCAAACAAAAGCAGAAGCAGGAGAGCTGCATAATTCAGCATGGTTACAGTCCTTTCGTCTTGACTGTGCCTTTAATAGAAAGCGAATGCAGGTTGATTTCCAATCAACTATTTTTATGCAGTATGCATTAAATACTGGTCATCGTTGTTTACAGGCTAAATTGATCTAAATTTGTCTCTTTATGAAACATGAGGATGTTAAGTGGACTACAAGTGCTGATGATGTCCATGATATACTCAGAGAAATGTTAATAATTTATCACAATATTGATGACGCATTGTCATAAAGCCAAACCTGGATGTGAACTGAAAGATCAGAAGAGTCAACTGAGGTGTTAATTTAGCATGAATCGACCGACTCGTGAAAGCGTCAACAGGATACGAAAGAGACAATGGAGTGTGGTCATGTACTCTTAGGGAATCGATGGGGGGGGGGGGTAATATTGATCTGTTCACAGGACACGCTCATGCAATGTACAACTCCTACGTGAAAGATCATGCAACAGCCATCGATCGGATTCAAGGGCCTGATCTTTCAGAATGTGTGTTGCTAAATACCACTCTCACAGCGGGAGGCTGGGCTAGAGGAATAGCTGTGTTTACTGGCAAGATACTTTAGCGAATGATCTCACGATAAATCCTTCGTCAGTCTTCTCCAGCATTTCAACCGGGTGGGAATGATCCCAAGAACGGCCTACTATAAACACTTAAGAGCCTCTCCTAAATCTTAAGCCATGTCGCCTTTATTAGACAGTGAAATGTTATCGATGGAATGACCAACGTTACTGCAGCTCAATGTGTTTGTGTGGGTGTGAAGTTGAGAGGTACTCCACGAATGGGAGGGGGAGGGAGAGAAAGAGAGACAGAGAGAGAGGTCAAAGCAGAAAGCAAACAGAGGGACGACAGCTACTGCACCGAAATCTTCAAACCCTCATATTTTTTGGTGCCCATCGCAATGGCCTCAGTCAGCAGAAGTCATAATATCATTAAAGCCTCTGTTGACCTATCCATGCTCCGGTGACAAATGTGTTATTTCAGAGCACCTGTTATGAGCTGGACAAGCTTCAAAGAATGCTGGTGAAAAACCCGCTTCAACCCAATTTGGCTTGAAGTTTGAATTGGACACGTAATATTGAGTGTAAAATGCTACACCAAAGTGGGACTGCGTTGCTGAAGCCAATACCAGGCAGATCAGATTCACACACATCCAAATTAAACATGATGTGAAAAGGATCCTTTGACTTTTGTTCGATTTTTGTCAAGCTTCGGTACAGCTTGTCCAATGCTTGCCACGAAAGGCTGCAATTTATGAATAAGTCAATTAGCATAATTTCTCCATAAGGGTTTCAAGGTTGAGATTTCCAGGACTTGCGGCCAGATACGGAGAATGAAAAAAGGGGTGACTGGGTGTACATCAATGTTTTATGCATGTACAGTATGAAAGGCTCTGAGAAACTCCTACACACATCCGGAAACACAAGACGGAGGTGGGCTCCACACAACTGCAGAGCATGAGCTCAAAAAAGAAAAAAACTGGCAGTGGGCTACAGCTTCCCTTGTGCTACATGTTATACAATCCTTCCTTCAAAGTGGAAGTGGGAAGAGAGCGGGCTCTCCTTCATCCCATATTCCCCCCCACCCTGCTTCAGATGGAGGAGTTGTCACTCACATTGTCCTGTTTCATTCCTGCAGGCCCCGCTGCATCAGACACAACGATACAGTCTACCTCTTCACTGGACAGGTTCATAAGGGCATTTATAAGCAAGAATTGACGTTGCCAGTGATTACTAGTCATAAATGATGAACACTGCTGTCACACAACTTAGATTACAATTCATGCTCGTGTCTCACCAGTGCTTCATTTGAAGCTAAGTGTCAAAACTAATGCGAGCTAATTGACCAAGCTAACACTAGTCAATCCAAATCTGAGGATAATGGCGAAAGCACCGCAGTGGCCTAACTAATCGCCTGAACGTGGCTCTGAACACTGAGGCACAGTGTGTCAGCTAATGAGGTGAGCATATTTGTAAGGCAGGCCAAGCTCGGGATCTTGACGGTTTGAGCTTTTTCATGTCCATACGTGGCACTCCTCAAGCTGAATGCTAAGCAGGTCTGAATTGGTGTTTCTCTTTATTTTCAGATATGGGGGGATCAGCGCGGCGGGTACTCTAATCGGAGTCCACACAGGCAGTTGTATAATCAGTTGCTCCAGGCTTGTAATTGCATGGAGCCGCGCAGTGGGTGGACAGCTCTAAACTGCAGCAGCGGAGCTCATACTCTGGCTTTAGCAGCCTTACCCTGATCTGAGGCCAGTGTAGGAATTGTCGCCGAAATTCTACAACGGCAATACAAACTTAGTAACAAAGTACCTGCATTTGCTTAAGCGGCCACAGAAGCAGCCATTTATGTGGTAATAAGAAAAATATTTGGTAAAAGGATCTGTAAAGGAATCTAATCCTTGCTCTGGCACTAATGCTCATCTTTTGGCACGGCCTATAATAGGTCAGTGTGGTGCAGTTCAGGCTACGGCTTAAGGGGGCAAGCTGTAGGCTACACAATGGTGGAACCACAGTCTGCCCTGCTGGAATTACAAGGAAGAGGCCATAAATTATGAGTGTGTTGAGGGAGACATGTCACAGCTTAAACATCATGGATGGCATTCCACTAGGATGGATTAGTGTAGTGTCCCGCTAATGCCCCCTTGCTAATGCCCCACTGGCCGCTGCTGAACCACCTCTCCTGGTCTTAACATCAGGCTCTTATCGTGTCTTCCACATTGACCTCATTCCACTGCCCCAGTCACAAGCAGCTCGTAAAGCCATCACGTATACTGTATATTTACTGCTACTTCACGGAACGCACAATACTTCAGATCCAGAGGCACATTTATAGTCTATAGTGCTTAACCTGTACAGCTGAAGCAGTCGAGGAAATTCTGCAACACTGCCAGAGCTCGCCGAAAATTAATTCCACTGACGGTCGCACAAAAAGAGACTGGCCATAACTCTGACGGCGTACTAGCTGCTGCTAAGCTAACAGTAATAAGCTGTGGGTCTGGAGATATATGCAAGCGGTAGAGCAGTTAAAACCACTCTGGTGCACTGGGATCGCTTCACACGTTATTTCTGTCTCTAAAGCCACGAGCAAGAGGACAGAGAATCCTAACACACATGCTGCTGGGGCTATTTTAACCGCCCTCTGCAAGAAAGGACTGGAGACTGGAATTGAGTCGCCAGTGGCCTGAACTGCAACGTTTCATCTCATCTAAGAGGTTTATGTGAGCAGACATGTAGTGCATGAGAAAAATGTATGAGTTTTTTCGGCAGCACGGTGAATATGTATGGGATCCGTCGCAGTCAGGTCTCGTATTCCGCTCGCTGCTGCGCGCGTCAGGAGTGCAATTCAAATTCTAATCATGATCACTGCCCTTAAGGGTTTGTGATGCAAAACTGGTGTGCCAAAATAGGCCCTATGTGCAATCAATGAAGTGACTTTGGTTGGCATGACGGAGGCTGTGGCAATCTAATACAATGGGGTCCGCCCTGGAGAGGCACGTTACATCAAATCCAATTAATGCAAAGAGTGAAATACGCTAGCTGTAACCTGGAGGACATTACACTTGTTTCTTGCATGAAACACTAGGTCACTGCATCCTCCACATAGTGTTACTGAGTGACTGGATACAGTGCATTACTGCACAGGCGAAGAGAACAAATCTTAAGCACAATCACTGTGTTACTAGGTTTATTCAGTGCTTCTTCAAATTTGTTGAGTACTCAAACTCAGAAAGAGCTATTCATTAAAATGAATAGCTCTTCTTCCAGACTTAGTCACTGCGAGGCTGGACTGAACAGAAACCATTGTGGAATCAATCTGTCTACATTTAAGTCTGAGAACCAAAGCAAGAGAGATCTTTCTGTTCAGGGCAGTATCAATAGAACACAAGACAAAAACAAAAGAGATGCCAGTGTTACCTTTGACCCGTCCAGGCTGATGATCCTGTAGACATTTCTGGTGCTGTCATAGAAGTAGGAGACAGTGACCGCATGCTTGCTGGTGGGCACCCAGTTCTTCTTGGTGCTGGGGTCGATCTGGAAGACGTGCGCCCGCGTGCTGTAGATGGGCTGCTCCCTGAAAGGGAGGAAGAAGAAGTGGTGAACCTCTTTGTGCCGGAGCACCATGGTCTCCCCAAATCCGTTGGGTGAACTCGCGCGACCTGGCAGTCGGATCACCATCTCCTCCGCCTCCATCTTGGTTTGACCGGGAACTGGAGGAGCTCAGGAGGAGTGTGGTCCCACCCACCCAGTTTAGACACACTAGTGCCCTGTTTTGCTGAGCATAAGACCAGCACATTCAAGTAGCTCAGCTGAGATGGAAATGCCAGCTGTTTGACAGGGGCCAGGAGGGAGGGGGACTAAATATAGTCTGGGACGAGGTAATCTGTCACAGCCCCACCCCTGGCAGCCTTGATCTACACTGTCACTCCTGTTTTTGCATGTGCTAGAGGGCCTTCAGTTCATCTGAACATACGGCTGAAACTGATGAGAATTCTGATGGCCTAGCAGAAGAGGTCAGCGCAATCACCTAGTTTCTCTTATGTCTTTTATTAAGAAGCTCCAAGATATATAATAGAAAACATGTGCTATATTTATGTATACACTGAAAGCAACACAAGCAACAGTAAAACGATCTTATGCTGAGGAGTGTTTTAGGGGGTTCTGCTCATAACACCTGACCCCTTGCCAAAAAATGCAGTGTGTTTAGAGCAATGAATGGAGGTGTTCTACAAGTATCTGCAGCTGGAATTTACAGCTGCAGGCTGGAAAGGGCCAGAACTCACTGTGAGCTGCACCCATTTACTTTAATAAAAGAAGGTCTTATACTGTAAACTATTCATTTTCAAAGAATGAATCCAGGACTGCTTTTCACACACATTTGGTAAAACTCAAATCACTTTGAAGTGAAATTGCAATAAAATTGACAATAGTTGGGATAGTTAGGATTTTTGTTGTTTGGGGAGCTTTTGTTTTTGTGTAATCAAAGCAATGTAAATATGGTGGCAAATCCATCACTGTCGTTTCCAAATGGCTGGTTTAAGAAATACAATACAGACTGACACAGTTCAATTGTGTGTGTGGAGTGAGTATTGTTAGAATGAGACACCTGGCAAATTGAGTAGTACACAAACAATCCAAACCAGTGCTCATGTGTTTGTAAAAAGGCAATTGAAAAAAAAAATCACACGACATCTTCAAAGTGGGAAAGTTGTAAATAGCTAAGGACAAATTATACTGTTAATTAATTTTACACTTACCTTTTTATAAAATGTACTTTTTGAATCTCCAATTTTGTTACTGCCAAAATGTGATGCTGCTATAAGTCAATGTCGATAGACAAAAATAAAGAGCTGTCTTTGGAGAAAAAAAAGACTGTAGGCCTACAAACTCTAAGGGTCAGGATGTGTGTAAAGTTTGGAGAAGTTTGGGTTATTTGTGTTACATGAACAATGGTTTTATGAGTCATGTGAGAGGACACCAGGGTGACTGATAAAGGAGAAGAATTAACCTGTGCCCGGTGTCTTTTTACCTCATGAATACCCCACCCCCCTCGACCCAATACTGTTTCATTCCTTCTGTACTATTTAATGAAAATTTCTCATTTTAATCTTAACAAATTGCCTTGAAAATATATCAAATGAGTCATTGAGTTGTTAGCATTACATTCGTCCTGTTTGGATTTTTAAATGTGAGAAGGTGAAAAAAATGTTTTGAAATGTATAAATTATTCAATTTCATTTACATTTGAATACATTAAAATACTTAAATTACTTATTCTCTTTTATTTCTCCTTTTAACATCAAAAAATTTGGTGACACTTTTGGCTTTTTGCCAGTAGCACCTGCTCTAATCCTTTATTTTCTTTTCTATATAGTATCCAATGGGCATCAGTGCATTTTGAAGGGTATCAGATGAGATGTCAAGGATTCTCTAACTTGTTCTGGAAGCATGTTTTCAGAAAGTCCTATTATAACATTTAATGTGATTTTTCCAATATTCCAAAACGCTTCCAAAAATGGCCAGCATTCCAATAGTTATTTGAAAAGAATACACCAGTGGGCAGAGCTTGGATAAGTCAATATGTTATAAGAGAATCCACAGATAATTACAGTAGAGACTAATTGATCAGCAGCAAAAGGCAGGTTTTACCCATTAGACTTCACCAGCTTCCCTGTAACATCCCAAGACCCATCACCCATATGACCTAATTCCACAGATAACTCCCATCCCCCAATCCCGGGAAAGACTAACATTCAATCCCTCCATATACTAATATACCGCGCCGCTTATCAAATCATAGGATCAGAAGACGGAGTGTAAGGGGGAAGCCGAGGGAGCTAAGCAGCTGCGAGCTCAGACACAGGGGCATTTGTGAGATAGAGTTTGTTGCTCCTATTCCCAGGACGGCTAATCACCATATTCAATTCCATTAGCGTGCTTCTAATCAGCTGCCATTGGGCTGATGAACAGAAATGTGTACACATGGAGGGGAGACGAGAGGCAGTGCGATATCTGGGGTGGTGAGAGAGAGAGAAAGAGGGAGAAACAGACAGAAAGACGGAGAGAAAGAAAGAAGCGCTGCTGGAGCATGGAGCTCGGCGAGATAGAGAAACGCTTACACTGCACTGGGGGGCTGAAAATCTTTGAACAACATCAAAGGCGCATTGCATAATTACCATTAAAATTCAGTAGCAATCACCATACATGGAAAAGGAAGGAGGGTGAGATTCTTGAAGTGGGGGGGTGAAACACCAAAGTAGAATTTCTACCAGTTTTTTGGAGATCGGACAGAATTGCAGTGTTGGCACTTTATTGTGTTCTTGATCTGGGCTAGTTTTTATTGTTGCTTCATAGTAAATAATTAAGATTGAATTCAACATTATATCCTTCACTTTCGACTGTATTATTCCCACTTAAAATAAAACTATAATTAGGGTTCCCTGGAGCCATAGAGGAACCACTTCATGTTTTTAAAAGAACATGGATTGTTTTTTAGGAACGTCTGGCTTACTAGCTTACACAGATCTCCAGGTTCTCAGAATAAAATAAAGAGAGAGAAGGAAACACATAATGTAATGTTTCTACACTAATCAAACCTTTTCTTTTACACCAAAGCGACAAACCTTTTTATGGAATCTCTGGACTCTTTTGGTGTATGAGTGTATTTGCACTCACACTTTCAGTGTAGCTTTATATGGTTAAGGGTGGTGTGTATCTCTATGTTGAGATACTGACACCTCCTCTAACCATTAGAACAAAGCAGCAGGCCCTCCGAGAACAAGCCTCCATCCAAAAAGCACTAAGCCGTGTCCAAGCCCACACTGTTTCACCCATATGTGTACATTATGAGAGCAGAAATGTGAATCACATGCTGTGTGGGAGGACTGGGGTCTTCTTTGCGAAGCCTATTGCAGGCATCTCAAATTTAGCACCCCCGCCCTGTGCTACGTCCTTTGAGTACAGGTTCGGCGCCGCTGTTCGCTGTGAAACGCTACAGCAGATTAATTAGTGTTGTGATTTAATGTTGACGCTAATGGAGTCACGTTGACATCCACGTTCCTAGTCCCGATACAGCCGTGGTGTGAAACAGGGGGCTGCACTCATCTGTATTCAGCTGAGATGAGTGACATTAGCAGTAACTGTGGTGTGATAAAGATCATTTCACACTACTTGCCTCCTACAACCAGCCAGCGTCCAAGGGTAAAAGTGTTCACCCTTGTCTAATAGCCCTTCATATCTCATTCCAGTCCGGTTCGAGCTCGAAAGGGGACAGTACTTCATCCTTCCATGGGGATCAAATGGACACAGAATTCATACATCCGCACATACGGCTGGGGTTTAGGTCAGAGATTCGGATAATCTGCGAGTTAATTCCATATTATGCAGCACATTGGAGTGCATGATAGCAAAACTAGTGTTCAAAACGTTCCAAACCAATCAGGGAATTTGAACAAAGCCTGTGACAGATGAAATCGTTGGAAGGAATACAACAGATTTACAGGCATATGGCACATTTCCACTGGGTGCTGGACTAAAAGCTCAGTAGCCCTTTCGTTTTCTTCGCTTATTCTGTCCAGCAGGAGGCGGATTTCACCGAGGGCCCCAACTGCCCCCAGATCTGTAGTACCACACCACAGCACTGGAAACAGCATGGATTTCCCTTCAGCAAAAACTGGATAAAAGTGAATACGTTCCCATGTTGCTCCAAACTGTAGGCTCCCTGAATGGGTTTGAAGAACCACAATCATGACAATTTAATTAAGAAATAAGAGCAGGGCACTCCTACACAATGAACGCGGCTTAATAAGAGCGAGGGGTTTTCCACCACAATAAGGAGCATTTAATACCGAGGTGATTACTCCGCAAAGAAATTGAAATGGAATCAATTCCAAGGACGAAAGCATAATTAAAGATCATTCTGTGACGAAAGCAATTAATATTACCACACACACACACACTCTCACACAGCCTTAACCAATGAAAAATGTCTATGTAGCAGCGTGTGCTGGTGTGCTGGTGTAAGCACAGATGAAAGTGAGTGAATAATTCAAATGTACAGTAGATTTGACCTCATAAATGAATGAGAAGAGTTTAATTGAACCACTAATGGCTGTCAGTGCCTGATGATGTAACACTTAAATGTTCGTTTTCAGCCAAACAGCTAACGGCTGCTTGTTTTAGAGGCCCATCTACCTTTCTCCTTTATCACAAACCTATAGCCATTCATAAAGGTGAAATGCTGAGCTGTGCTGTGGAAATTTCACGGCTGGATTAGCCCTGCACTGATCTTATTGCCAGCGCTGGAGTCACAACTCGATTACCCAGGTCTGTGTGTGTAGGCTGTTCTGCTGGAATGGAAATATTAGGAACCTTTGTCATTACAGCACAACAGCCATGTCCAGTTGATGTGAGAGCGGATTAATTGCTTTAATTAATTGATTCATCCTGGCTGTAGGATTGTACACGACCGTAGCACCGGATAACACAAGTGAGGACAAAGTTTGCAATTAATTTCCTTAAACAAATAAAAAAAAGGTGCCAAATGTTTTGCACACCCTTATTTTACAGGCGACTACTGAGGAGGTCTAAAGTTCAGCACTTAATACTGAGGATATAACTATAGTAGTGTAGCAGTGATATTATATATCAGTAATACATCTCTCAGAAATACAAAATAGTATACATGCCTATAATATTTCTACAGAATTTTATAATGTATATTAATGTATGACAGAGAATACAACACAAATGTTTCAGATGACTATAAGACAGGTCTACAGGGAAATAAAATGGTATAGGTTATTATAGGTTTATAGTATATCATATTAGATAAGCCTATCATATTAGATTAGTCCCACTAATGAGAAATTATACATACATATATATATACACACACACACACACACACACACACACACACACATATGACACTATAAACCTATAATGATCTATACAATGTTGTCTAAATCTACATAGAGGTTTCACTACTGGTGACAGGATGTACTACCAAAACCAAGTCTGCTCCTGAGTGAAGCCATTTTCAATTAGAAACTTACCCCATGGA
>JBBPDB010000040.1:6116903-6134879 GCA_037974465.1 Brachypetersius altus
ATGTAAATATATACACTATATGTATATGCTATAAAGCTATACACCATGTTATGTTATCTTCCTGTAATTTATATGTATATCCTATGGCATAGGTTTATCATACAGCACTACAGAAATATTCGTTTCTAGATCCACATCGAGATTTGTCACTGCTAATTCTGAATCCGTTTACAATTAGAAACTTACCCCATGTTGGCTGGTCTGTGTTTTTTCTTCTAAAAGGTGAAATATCCTGAGATGGGGAGATTGAGGCTAAGCCAATTTGCTCTCCCGCTGCTGCTGAGACTGTGAGTGGCCTCCGTGTGTCCCTGGTTTTAAGAGAGCCGTGTGTGTGATCTGGTCATGGTCAGTCCGAGGCTGGCCGCTGCTCCGCCCGCTCCGGCTGCATGTCCCCCCGCAGCGCGGCGGAGGCTCTCCCGGTCTCGGAGCGATCAGCCTCGGGTCAGCCCCACACAGCCCGCCTCGGTCATCCAAATCCTACCCACCTACTGCAGGCGTCTTCTATCCTCCTCCGGCGACACCACGCTACACGGACATGGCCCCTAATGGAAAAGATGAATGAAGACCCCCTCTCGGTGGGCGTGAGGATGAGGATGGAGCTGAGGATGAATCCTGCTGCCTCTCCCCTACCCTCCTACAGCCAACATTACAGTACACAGGACTACGCCCCCTGCTAGAGCTGCTTCACTCCTCACCAGACACTGCTGTCCAGTTACTTGAAGTAATTCAATAATAAGGATGAGGAAGATGATGATGAAGCTGATGATGATGATGGTGGTGATGATTGCTTTTATTGTTGTTGTTGTTGTTGCTACACTTTCTGTAATTATAATAATCATTATTATTTTTATGAGTAGAAATACTACTAGTAGTAGTAGTAGTAGTAGTAGTATTCATGTATTTTTTTACATAATGGTTGATTGCTTGCTTGCGGGACTAATATTTCTTCATTTATTAAAACTTCTTTTATGTTCTTTTTATTATTAAATTTATTTTTAAACACATTCTAGCTTTTATTGTTCTGTTATTCTTGAGAATTATTACAATGCTGCTAATTAAATTAAATTAAATTAAAATAAATGAAAATAAATGATTATTATGGTTTTTATTATTATTATTATTATTATTATTATTATTATTATTTTTATTATTATTATTGTTATTATTATTGTTGTTGTTATTATTGTTATTATTATTATTATTATATAATAAAAAATAGACATATTATATTGTAATAAAAAATAGACAATTCACACAACCTACAGAGATAAAAACATGATTCAGACGTAAGATGAAAAGACTTTAGATAAAGCTCAAGCCTAGAATTAAAGTGACAGTATTAGTACTGTGAGACTGTGAAGGGGGACTTTTATTTTCAAGTGTAGCCCAGAGACAGAGAAAGCTGAGCTGTGTTTTCATGGAGCGGTGTTAGCTCTGTTAGCCGTCTGGCTAAGTGACTGCGTTTACACGTTCTGGCTGTAAGTCGTGTTTAGATCAGTACTAATATAACCTAAAACTAAAGACAACCATTTAATGTGGTGGTTTTATCTTCTAACTGTGGTCAATATTAATTTTCTCGGGTTAATTTGGTCAGCTGCTGTTAGCCATGCA
The DNA here is from genome assembly GCA_037974465.1 of Brachypetersius altus. Taxonomy (NCBI): domain Eukaryota; kingdom Metazoa; phylum Chordata; class Actinopteri; order Characiformes; family Alestidae; genus Brachypetersius; species Brachypetersius altus. The sequence goes on from JBBPDB010000040.1 coordinate 6,118,515, forward strand.
GCTAGCACGTAGGTCACATGAGTGGTTAGCTTGGTGGCTAACTGTTTTAACATTCTGTTTTTATTAGTCAAGAAAAGTGCAGATTGTGACAGCAGTATCATTTAAGTCAGAATTCCCTCTTGTGAAGCTATGTGTATGTCAAATTTTATATTTATTAATATACTACAGTGTGACGTGGGGGTAGCTAATTTGTTATGTTTCGATTTCTGTTAAGCTAACATGTTTTGGTTCACTTGAACGAACTAATCAATACAGTAAAAACATCAGGCACACTGTAGGTAACTGCTGAAAAGATTGTTAATTCACAATTATGATTTGAATGCTCTTAATATGCTTCCCCGATTTGAGTTTTGTTCGTTTATTTCACTAATTCTTGGTGCTGATACTTTTGGTTCCTGTTAAGAAAGGGTGTTTTGGCTCTCGTGAATGAACTGATTAAAACAGTAAACAGGTCAGAAACTTTATTGAAAATATTGTCAATTCACAATTATGATGCTCTCAATATGCACCACAACTGGAGTCTGTTTGCATGTTAAAACCTGGCCACACAATTCTGTCTTGTTTTGTTTGTGATACTTTGTGGTTCTGTAGGTGGCAGATGTCTAAAAGATGTTTCCGAGGTCTCCAGCCTTCCCCAATAAACGTGGGCAACCCATGCCTAATCATTTATTCGCTCAGCATCTTTTACCCCATCCCTTCTCACAACAGCAACGAATAGAGTCCCATCTGAACCTCACCAACTCAAAGTGAGTTTTGCATCTTATAGCTGTTTACTTGTTCTCTTAGGTTCAGTTCGAGAAGTCACAACTGCAGCTGTTATTGTAGCAGTTAATGTGCATGTCAAGATCAGGAAATCACAGTCTTTTCTAAAGAAAAAAGTTGACTAGAGCAAGAACCAGAAGTGATAGTACAGCCCATAAGGATGCTAATGACAAGTAAACATTTGTGAAAATCTGTAAACAACCTGAATGTTGTCTAACCAGTTTTTCAATTGAAGATTGCAAGTGAAACAGAATGATCTAAATGGCATGGTGTTCTTAATATCTGTGACTCAACATAATTAGCCCAGAATATTTCTTTCTGTCAGGTTCCGCAGCCAACCTTTGAATGTGTTCCCTCTCATCCCTACCTATCAGTGGACACCTGCACTGGACACTTCTTTCACCAGTCCCAATGGGTCAAGAACAAAAAACAGAAAGTAAGATGTCCTCTTTTCAAGACAATATGATTTTTTTTGACAACATTATGTCCTTAAGGCACTGAAGAAGCTCTCCTGTATAAATGTTCTAGGAGGAAAAGTGACGGAAATAGTCAAGATGACCTGAAGAGGCAGCGCGTCAGTTCTCCACACCCATATGAACACCAGGACAGAACGCCCAAACAGAAAGCCCAGCAGAGCCCAAAAAATGGGTTCTTGGGTGACACCTGCTCTCCCATTCATTCTCCCATGCTCTCTCCTGGCACGTCTAAACCAACAGGCTGTGTGCCATCTCTTAAGGAAGAGTCCTATCAGAATGCCAGCAACAGTTTACCTGCTTCTGTCATCAAAGATAAGGTGAGCTTTCTTGAATTTATGAAATATAGGCAGCGTAAGCATAAGCCGTGTTCAAGGGCCTGAAGGGCTGGAGTTCAGCCAGTTTGGTGACATCTCTGCTTAGATAAACCTAATATAAACACCTGATATAAAATAAATGTTATTACCAGATAACTACCAGTAAATGTGGTAGAACAGAGAAACTGTAGATTCTAACGCAATTGGCCCACATTTATAAATCATTTTGGAGTAAGTTGAAGTGCATATTTCTTCTAACACTAAATAGAAACACATGAACTGGTAGGAACTGATCATAAATCACTGTTCTTACTCTAACTCTTAAGATAGTATAATAAATATAGACCCACCAGTGTTTTTGATGATGTCTGTTGTGTGAAGTAATAGAAGCATGTAATGTATTTCAGCTGAGTCAGCAGATCCTAGAGCTATTCCTTGCTTGCGAGCAGCAGAGAGAGGACCTGGAGAGGAAGGAGTCCTGTCGGGCAAAGTTACAGAGGGACATTCAGAGACTTTTCCCATGTGGGTCGCTCTTAAACATCCATTTACTGTGTTCCCTTGTTCCTCAAAGCTTGATGAGTTTATTTTTTCTTGTTATTTTACTTTGATTCTGTTCCTAGGTGCAAGAGTGTTCATGGCAGGGTCATCACTGAACGGTTTTGGTAGTCGCAGCAGTGATGCTGATCTATGCCTTGTTGTTCAAAATGGGCCAGTAAGTTTTTTATTTTTCTTCAGATCTTTCAAAGAAACATAACATTGAACATTATTTTAATTGAATTCAGTGTTTCTGAACAACAGATGCAGTTTTCTGCAACACAGTTTGCTGAGTATGTCTATTCATTACTTTGTTCTCGCAGGTGAACCAGCGAACCGATGCTGTGTATATACTCAGTCTTGTGCAGAAGTTGTTATATAAATTGTGTAAGTGCTTGTCATTGTAATCTAGTTATGTATAAATATGACATATATATTGCTTTTGGTGGAAATGGGATGGTTTTTGTTCGACAGCTTACATTGACAGACCTCAGCTCATCCGAGCAAAAGTTCCCATACTGAAGTTTAGGGACCGTATCAGGTATGTTCATAACAAGTATTCTTTATTCAGTCAACTCACTGGAATCACACGAGACAGTATTTCTGATGCTTGTGTCTATAGTAATAAGCAGCAAATCATAATTTGTGTTATTTGGAAAGTCAATAACATTTTAGCCAGGAACTTTGTATCAGCTGGTTGCTGTTTGTATTATGTGTGACAGGGCTGAAGTGAGTGGAAATGCAATTTAGAAACAATCAATTGCACAGACAGGGCCCTGGCATGATCAATAAATGCCTTTTTTATAAGGACCAATACCTTTAATTTTCCACTCTGGTCTTCAGACAGATTTAATTGGCTTTTTATGATCTGGAAATCTGCAGAATTTTCACTGGCAATCCATTGATGGTGGTGTTGATTGATCAGTAGTCATTTTGACATTCTGAACTCCTCTCTTACAGTGGAGTGGAGTTTGATTTGAATGTTAACAACACAGTTGGTATCAGAAACACCTTCTTGCTACGGACCTATGCATACAGTAAGTGTAACTTCATTTACTGCTGTGTAGCTAATGAAACACATTCAGTGTGTAGAACTAGGATTCAGAGATAATACAGTCCTGGGATTTTAAATTATGTGTGGCCATGCACATCAGTAGAAATCTACATTACTTCTTCATTTAGTATCATTTAAAAATATTGTGCTGTTCACGGAATAGTTTTTGGCTGCTAGTTTGCTTGGCAGCCATAGCCTACTGTTAACAAATGGTATCAGTAGAAGAATTGTTAATTGCTACTATTATTACTATTATTATTACTACTAATAATAATAATTGTTTATTGAACATGGTGTGTTTTCTTGTGGGTTTTTTTAGGGCTGGCCTAAATATATGAGCATTTGTTTGTTACATTGTTATTTGAATCTGATTTGTGTTGGTGTTTTTTTCTCATCACAAAATTTGAAGTCTAATCTACATGTTTCATCAGTATTTAATAAGAAAAATATTACTATATGGATAATATTAAAATGTCACCAGGCTCATAGTGTTGGGGTGGCTTTTCATGTCACTTTTGATGCTAAAAGAAGTAAACCAAAAATGATTGGACTACAAGGAAAATGCCATAATATAGTATACAGACAAAGGTTGTGAATCTTCACAATTCGAATGTGATTCAAAGGGCAGCGATTCGTTTAAAAATGCCATCTTGTCCTTCACACTCTGCAGGTTTTATATACAACATATGTTTTGTGAAGCACGTTGTTGCCTAGATTTTCATAAAAGCCAAAATGTTCTCAAACATCTGCTTTTAAAGTATTAGTTTTTAATCTCTGGCAGCAGAACATATTGCTCACCCTCTGCCTTGCTTCTACTCATAGCAAGCACAGATGATAAATGTCTGGTAAGAGATTGGCGTTGGGTGATTTATATGAAATTAGCTTACTTTGTTTAGAATAAAAAAACAGACATGCATTCCATTTATAAATGTATAATTAGAATAATAAAAAAAATAGAATAATAAAAACAATATAATTAAAATAACTTAAATCAGTTATTTTTCTGCGTCAGTGTAAAATTGTTCACTTTCATTGTGATGTATCTTAAAAAATATTGCACACAGTTGTAATATAGGCACTTTAATGGATAATCTCAGATATATAAGTGTAGTTACACTCCTGTAGTGTCTAAAACCAGGAACTTCAAACGTATTTGATGCGGCAGTAGATGAGGCTTCTGTAGCCGCATCCATGTCAGTCTCCTTCACATAGACCTGTGTCTCTAAAGCTGCTTTCTATGATATATAACAGTGAATAAGCAAAACAATATAAAATGAATGCAGGTAATTATTTAACACTAACACTCAACAGGTAATTGAGTATTTGTTTGGGATTACAGATGAATGCTGTTCAGGCCAGCCCCATTATTGTCACGGGTTTCTAAATGCAGTTAGCATTGATCAGAACATGTGCCACTGTGATTTTTACCACATTTAAGCACCATGTGAAGTGCCATATGAACATTTAGCAATGATAAAAACTATGAACTCATGGCCATTTGTGACTTCTAGCTTTGCTGGTATTACCTTTATGGTTTATTTTGTGGTTTAGTTGAAAAGCGTGTTCGCCCCATCATCCTCGTGATCAAAAAGTGGGCCAGTCACCATAAAATCAACGATGCAAGTCGTGGAACTCTTAGTAGCTACACACTGGTGTTGATGGTCCTACATTACCTCCAGAGTAAGTGCCATAAACGTAGATCTAAACCGTCAAAAATATATGAAGACAAATGTGTGTATATTTATTAGGTTTTCATTTCATAGGACTGGTTTTAAAATTCCAATGCTTTGTCCCATGTAGCTCTCCCAGAACCCGTGATTCCCTGCCTTCAGAAAGATTATCCAGTAAGAAGTTCATCCAGATATCTTACTTTAACATAAGTGTGCATAACGAATTGTGATTTTATTATTTTGTTGTTTATTATTCTGTGTTCTCCACAGGAGTGTTTCAGCCCAGTAATGGATATGAACCTTGTACCAGATGGACCAAAGAACATCCCACCTTTTGTGTCAAAGAATCAGTCGTCGCTTGGAGACTTGTTCCTCGGCTTCCTGAAATACTACGCCACAGTTTTTAGGTAAGTACTGGTCTTGTTTTCATGAAGACCAAAGTCATTTTTCAAGCCTGTGAAGCTTTAGCCACCTCCAAGTTGCACCTGGGAAGCTAGTCTAGTGTTTTCTGTAGTGTAAGATCAGGTTTTCAAACCACAGAAATGTCACATAACTGCCCTAAAACTGAATACAGTGCATACTGTACATTCACTATTTTTGTCAACTCAACTCTAGGGTCTCATCTGACATTTTAGGGGTGTTTTGAAACTGTCTCTTGCTGATTTATTTTTGTGTACTCTCCACTTGTCTCTGCCATGAAGACCCCACCCCACAGGTGTAATTAAGTAATTAAGGCTTATGTTAGTGTTAGAGGAACCTCTGGTGGCAGAAATCCCTCTAAGAGTAAGTGAGGCCACACTCCCTCTAAGCCTGCCAGGCTCTGGTCTCATTTCGCTGTTTGACTGACAGCAGCAGATGTAACTCTTGCCCTTTGCCAGCCCCTGGCTGGCCTTGTTAAACAGCTTACTTTGACACATAAAATCAACAATACGAATAACCGGATAAGGAAATGTACTGGCCGCAACAACTGTGAACATCATGCCTTTGCTTTTGTTAAAGGTGGGACAAGAATGTGATCTCTGTGCGTGAAGCTAAAGCTCTCCCCAAGCCAAACAGCTGGGAGTGGAAAGACAAGTTCATCTGTGTAGAGGGTAACATCCAGAATATCTCTGCACTTAAATATAGTTTCTTTAATTACTTTAGTTGGTTATGGATTTTAATTGCCTTCCTAAGAAGCAGAACATTTACAGCACGCCTTCCCTCGTGTCTTTTTTTTTTTTTTTTCCTCAGAACCATTCGATGGCTCAAACACAGCAAGAGCAGTTCATGAGAAAATAAAGTTTGATGCCATCAAAGCACAGTTCATTGAGGTATTTAACTTCCAACACTGTTGTGGCATCCTCTTGGAACGTATTCTTTCTTTAACTTTTTAATAATATAGATAATTGTTCAAAAACACTTGCTGTTAAAGTGTTACAAAATCTCTAATGCTATTTTTTGCAGTCCTGGCAGGTCCTGCAGGTGCGGAAAGATCTGAACTACATTCTACCTCTTAGGGAGACGAGAGCGAAAAGATAACCCACTCCTGAACTGCCTTCAAGAGACATTTGATGAGAATTCAGAGAAAATAAACAGAAAAGAACACTCTGCAGCATCTTCAGTGACCTTTTTGTGTTGTGGCACACGTGTGTTACACAACACTTTCCTGCAATACTTCTGGCAGTACTGGATGTAAAATGAAAAGTTATCCTTTGCCTATTTGACCTCTAGCCATTTTCGTGTCTAAGAGGACCACATTAAGGGGCTAAAAGTGTATATGCTAAAGTGGTGCAAACTGCTAAAGTTACAAGTAGTTCATTCTCTCTCCTTCAGCAAAGTATGATCCATTAGTCTATCACACTCTCCACTATTGTTCAGTAAATGTTGAAGTTGTAGCAAATACCATTTTTTTTACGTTTCTGAATATATAAGTAATTCAAACAATTTCTAGGATTAAAACTCATTTTCAAAACTCTATTAAAAAAACTCGCATTTTGGCTCATGACCACTTCTGTCTGAAATAATGTACATTGTTGGGTTTTCTTGTTCTGTCACTTCTTGTACAGTTTGTACAGTCTTTTAATGTTTATTTAAGAGATTAAACTTTGGAACATTATCGCATCACCTGTCTGCTACATGCATAAAGCCAAGCTTCTCCAATACGAGCTTTAAAAAAAAAAAAAAAAAAAAAATGCCACTTGAGTAACTTAACAAATCTGGCACCGTTTAACACACAAGCACAGACCGGATGATATTGCTGGAAAGTCAAAGCAAGCATCGTGGCCTTTCAACCGTATAGAAGTATGCAGAGAGACGAAATGGCGAAGCTCAGGTTCCATAGTGTACATTTAATGCAAAGCAGTGCACATAAGGTTTGACCAAGCCTGTCCTGTGTGTGTGGACAGCTCTGTACAATATATACAAATATAAGTGAAATGTGCCATGTTTTGGGGAAAAAAAGTGTTATGTAGAGAATTGTGCAAACAATAGACAGGATAACATTCTGAAACAAATAGAAATGACAGCTTAAGTTTGCATTCTTAAGAGTTTGTGTATTCTTAAAGAATTGTGCACACAGTATAAACAAGTATATGTAGCTTAAGTGCATTCTGAAGAGTGTCTACTGGATCAAGTGGCTTTGCATGAGTATAAGTTCAGTATAAACAGTTTGTAGGGGGAATGAACATTCATTTGTAATCTTTTTCTGATTTATGGCATAATGTACACAGTGTGGGTTTGTGGTGGATGTCAGGGAGGGAGGGAGTGAGGGATGGCTGGGGGTGTATAATTAGCTCTTGGCGCTGTAATGCTGCAGGCCTTCCCCTTACCCCACGAAGGACCTCACCAGTGTCATATTACATAGAACTGCGCTCTTATAGATAATCATGTAAACTGTTCAGGGTATGATTAAAGCTTGATCGTTATATCAAAGGGGGTCAGATGAAAAGGAGCGACCCGAGAGTGAAAAGGTGTAAAAGGTGTAAAATCAGGCCCTCGAAAGACTTCTCATGGCGTGCCTTCAATCATTTGCCTTCTATTTCGAGCACCAGCTGAGTAAGGAGAACCGTGTCGTGGTCCCAACACGAAGCTGCACTCCTTCAAATTAAACATCAAATAAGCTAGACTTTCTTTTTGTTGATGCAATGGAGCCCTGCATAAGAGACGAGGGCGGTCGGATCGAGTCTGAGATTGAGTACTTGGAAGGAGATGGATCAGAGGCTGCCAACATTGACGACGAAGAAGTTGAGGAGCTGCACAACAGGTAGGTCACTTTTCCACCGAGGCAGAGTTAGCGCCTTGTTTATTTCTCTTCTTTCCACCTTAAATGGTGCAGCTGGTTTCAAGCAAGAGAATATAACCGCTGCTCCATTTGCGGTGGAGCTAGAAAAAAAAGGGTAGGAACCCAACTTTAGTCCCCCTTACCAACTTTTTCTGATTTAATCAGTAAACCTGCACTGTTTAAAATGATCTTGGGAGAACTGAGGTTCAAAATTACTCTGAGACCGTTGTTTACCAGGCTCAGATAATTGGTGCTTTTCTATAGAGGCTTGTTATATTTTTCAAGCATGCTATTTTAAAAAAAAGGTGGTACTTTTATTAGTCTGGTCATATGTATTTCGGATTAAGCTTGAGTGTATGCCTACTCACAGGTTGTTTTATGGTTTGTCTTGTCAGACGTATTCCTAATCTGTCTTCTCAGAATACCAAGTGTATGATACCCAAGGATTCCTCCTAGCCAACATAATCAGTCTTGCAGCTACGTATCTGGGTGCCAGCGTTCTTAGTTAACCAGTCCTGTGCAGTTCTCAAATTGCTGTCAAAGCGGGCTTATTTTTCTGTGTCATGTGTATCTGCTATCACCTGTACATGGGTTTATAACCCTGGTATTTCTTTCCTAACAGTTTAAAGGAAGTTGTCCAAGACCCGTCAGTGAAGCCAAGACTCCAGTGTCTAATGGTGGACCCATCCTTCTCCATGGTGACGGTGCAGAGCGAGGACAGCGGTATTGTTTGGGAAACTGCATCCAGCAGGTGCTCGACTCCATGGGCCTCTGAGGCTAGTTCTCCATCGGATGCCTACAGCATGGAAGGTTCAGGGACTCAGGGTAACATCGTCATCATTATGGACGAAGATAAAATCAAGAGGAGGAAAAGAACGAGCAGCAAAGGGAAGCTGGGGGACAGGTTTCGGAGACGATTGTCGGGTGCAGCAATAGGGGAAGAAAGACCCGCGATGACTGAGGTGTCTGTGCCGAATGTAAGATCTGACAGTTCAGACGATGGCCAGGGAGCAGAGAGCCTGCCAGATAAGGATCAAGAGCTCTTTAACCTGATTTCTGAAGGTTTTGAAATCCTCAACATCGTCGTTCCAAAACTTCCCACCGTGGATGAAGAGGACACAGCTGAACCGTCCGACAATTTGTCTTACTTGGAGGAAACACCAAAGATCAAATCAAAATGTAGGCAAATCGAAATCACAGACACCGTCGTCGGCCCTGAGGATGTCGTCTTAGACATTCAAGAAACAAAAGACGAGAGTCAAAAGGACTCTGCTGATGAACAATCAAAGAAAACTGAAACTGATTTGGACTATTTAGAGAAATTCACACTGTTAGATGAAAACGCCCCAGCTGACGTGTTGGAGAAAACTGAGCCTATACAAGTTGTCCAATCAGAGGAACCAGAGGTGCCCCAAGAAAAGGAAAAAGTGGATGACAAACTGGATGAGGATTCCTTCGTTATTATCAGCGATGTTGAAATTCCTGATGACCATCTTGACGAAGTGTTTTATGGAGCAACTAGTCATGAAGAAACCAAATGTCCATCTTACTCTAAAGAGGATGGGGAAGGAAAAAGCTCCAAGACGTTGAAAGAGTGTGGTTCAACTTTGTTTGGCAGTCAGGAATGCATCCTTATTCCTGTTTATCTCCCCTCTGGGCCACCCAAGATCATAGATCAGGATCTGCTTGATGAGCCGAGAGCTATGTCCTTCCATTACTCAGACCTTTATGAAGATGCTTTGGGATACAGGAAGAAGGACGATGACGCCTCGGACGTAGAAAGTGTCATCTCTGAAAAATCATTCAAAAGGCGTTATTCTGACTCGGATGATGCAGATGGCTATCTAGAGAAATTCATACTGAAAGATGATGCTCAGGCAGTCAAAGATGTCCCAGAGGCAGATTGTTCAGAGAGCGGCCGGGTGATATGGCCACAAAGCAGATTTGAAATGACTGGATGTTTGGTTTCTGTTGAGAGAGAAAATGAACCCCAAGAAGAGGAAGCTAGTGTTTGCCAGTCAAAGGTAGAGGGCACACAAGAAGCCATCAAAGGACAAGTTCAAACCCAGGAGTCTTCTGAAGGTTGTGTTGAAGTCAAAACTGCGTGTGAACTGGCAAAATGTGCTTCAGAATCTTTAGAAGGCTGTGATGCAAAAGATGATAGTGGTACAAAACACCATACAGGCTGTGGTACTGCAGAAGGGTGTGGTACAGAAACTGGCTGTGTAATAGCAAAGATCATCTCACATGATCATGTGTCTCAGAAGGAAGCAAGTCAAAAGGATAAAGAAAAAGATAAACCTCAATTGTTAGAAAAACAAAGTAAAGTCAAATTAAAACATGAGAGCAGTCGCGTTCCTGCTGGCATAGTGCAAGTAAAAGAGACTAAAACAAAGGATGAACTTGAGCATCTGCCTATACCACAGACACATGAAAAAAAAGAAGTTACAGGCAGTGTAACTAACGAAACGGCTCTTCAGGGTGGCTTGGAGAACAGTAATAAAGTGACTGATAGCACCGTTGAAATTGAAGAAACCATTATTATTACCAAGAAAGAAGTGTTAAACAAAGGACAGCAGCATGGGAGTAAAACGCAAGAGAAAGCTGAACCTGATTTAGTGGTAGAAGCGGCAGTAAAAGACACATTTGTAGCAAAAACTCCAGCTGAGAAAGTGCAGATTTTACCTCAGGAAGTAGTTCATCAAAAAGAGCTTCCTGCAAGCGATAAAGAATCCGTGGTTATAGATCGTAAGCCTGAAAAAGGTGAGGAGGTGGAGACCAAGCCCTCCATTGAGAAGATTCCTGAGCCTGAATGTGTAAAGGTTACTGAGCCATTATTGGTAGTTACATCTGAAATTCCTGAGAATAGTCAGGTACCTGCTGTAGTAGAGGAAGAAGCAAGAGTTGAAAGTGAGATCCAGGAACAAGTCACTGACAGAACTCTGGTCTTAGAGGTGGCTGGCCATGTTATAAGTGAGGCTAAAGATAGTGAAAACAAGCTTGAAATTAGAAGTGAACAGACAGCTATGGAGGAATTGCAAGCAAGTGGAACAGATGCGATTGAAAAGAAAAGAGAAGAAGTGGAGGTCACAGAAAAGACAAAAGAGGAAAATGAGCTTGTGGAGGACACAGTGTCAGCCGTGGGTAGTGAGTTACCTGCTAGCGACATTGTCACAACCGAGAAAGAAGAAGTAATAGATTCAACAGCAGCTGTTGAAGGTCTCCGTGATGTCCCCCAAAACGCTGTTACACCCGAGAAGCATGTTTTAGTGGAGGAATCCAAGAAATTGGGTGTAGATGTTAGTCTAAAACATGAGGTACCAACAGATGATCATGACAATATAATTGAGAAGAAGAGTGAGGAAAGAGAAGTTGAAGGAAACACTTTTTCAACAGACACACTCACACAAGAAATTCCTGTGGCACTTCCAACCATTACAGAAGCTTCTGAAAGAGACCTGTTCCCGACAGTAGTGTTGCCCCCAGTAGTTGATAAAGAGAAGCGTGAGCTTTCAACAGACACACACGTTGAGTCCCAGAGCGAACCCACTGAAACAGTTTCACTGATCCCTCCTGCAAAGACAGAAGATTCATCCCAGCTGAGTGTACAGAATGAGGTGGTACAAAAACAGGAGAACCAGGAGGAGAAGGAGATAAAGGATGTAGTAAAAGACCTTACTCTTAAAGAATCCACTGAACAGGTTCTTGTCCCAGAGCCAGTACAACCTGCTGCTGGAGTCCACGAAGATGCCTCTGAAACACCAACACAAGAACTGGAAAGTAAGACGGAGAGTAAATCGAAAAAAGTTCTTTTAAAAGATACACACAAAGAAAACATTTGGAGAACTCTGGAGCCCACTACTCCTCCGCCTCCTGTGGAGAGGCAGAACTCGCCAGCAAGGAGTGTTCCACCCTTAGAACTCCCAGAATATATCACAAAAGAGAACCAAGACTTGTTTGTAGATGGAAAACTGAAAAGGGATACAAGTCTTTTCTCAACTCTGCGAAGTTTTAGTCCTCAGGAAGACCTTTCAGGGTTTGGCCGTGAGCTAGATTTAAACAGGGAAACTTTTGAGGAACTGGGCTATGAGATGGTCACTGAACAAGATGCAAGACAACCAGAATCAGAAGTCATTGTTGGCAAAAAGGAACACGAAGAAGTATGTCTTGTCCAAGATCAACCCACAGAGCAGACGATTGAAGCAAGCTATGAATTTATTGAGGACTTGGACGATGCTCAGACATCAGAGCTTGGACATTTGATTAAAGAAGATGAAATTCTACCAATGGATGCATTCTGTGTTGTCTGCCGTTGCCCGGTGTTGATAAGTGATGGTGGGCACGAAAACCATGAAGTGTCAACTTTGGATAAAGCGTTTGATGACATCAGGGTAAGGTCATGTTTTCATCAGACATTATTTACTGCCTTAGCGCATCCATGCACACTCAGAATTTAGCTGTGCTATGCTGCAGCCATGGACAAAATCATCTCATGACATCAACCTGACATCTGAGTCTCTTGGGGAAACTTGGACCATAAAGTCAATTACTGTGGGCACAGATCTAGTGACACCAAATGTTGTAGAGCTACTTAACAAGCTACAGTTCAGAAACCTGACCAAATGTTTAGGACAAAACTCAGTGCCTACACATGGAGTTTTCAGCCTACTGTGAGTCAGCTTGACTCAGAATGACTTCTGAAGAGTGCACCTCTCTCAAAATAGACAGCTTATCTATGATTCATCATCCAAGCTGTGTTTTATTCCCAGAACACGAAATCACTCCTAAGGGTAGGCATTTGCATCAGTAAAAAAAAAAAACATGCATAAAAACATCTCATGTTCAGAGTTTACCCTAATCTATTCAACTTTACTGCAAGCCAGTAACTTGTGGTTCACTGTGAAGTTCATCCAACCCATGCATTTTGACTGTTTACAGAATGAGCTGAGTAACTGGATATCGGTGTTACAAGAACGATCAGAAAACATTGAAGACATGGTGTCTGAACTTGAGATGGCTTACAATTCGGTGGAGGTATACGAATCTGCATGTTCAACACATGTTTTAGTATTACTTTAGACCAGAGTTCCTAAATGCCCATCGTGTCCTTGTCACACAGGAGCTCTGCAAGGACAGTGAGAAAGCTACGGATGAGCAGAATGAGGAGGTGTTGAAGCTTGTGATGGATCAGTATAATGAGATGTCTCAGACCATGGAGGACGAAAAGAAGGTCAAGCTTGAGCAGCTATATGACCAAATAGTCTCTTTCCAAGCCAGCACTGACTCGGCCAAGGAGGCCATGGAGGCGATAACAAAGGAGATGGAGGAGTTAGATGACTTAACATTTGTGTCTGTGAGTCTCTATTGCTGTTTATCTGCTGTTTTCGTCACTTGAAGTGCATTACTGGCATTTTAATGGTCTCCTCATTGGCAGGCTATAGTGTCAGTTAATATGCATAATTCAGTAGGTATATTTAAAAAAAAATGTATGTAGAGTGACTACTTATTCTGAGCTAAGTCAGGCCTGGGTCCCGAGTAAAACCACTGAGGGTTAAATGCACTATTAATGCTTAAAAAATGATTCGAATGTCAAAGACTGTATTGTAAAATCTGATAAGGGTAGTGTAAAACAAATAAAATCAATGTAGTGTTAAGCGTGTTTCCAAAAAAAGACAAGGAATGTGAGGCCTGGCCTTTACCCAGTTATGCCTTAACTAAAAAGGTGATTGGACTGCTTATTACCATGTGAGTGGAAACCCATAATGATTAAATATAGCAGTGTGATTTGAATAGGGTAGGACAGCATTCACATATACAATAATCTCAGTTCTTCAAGCTCATGTGAATGCTGGGGGCATTTCAGATGCATGGATGCCGTGTTCTTTACAGTTCTCGACATGCTCCAGACTGCATTTTCTTCACACCTCAACCGAGGATAATTCAAACTCAGAGTGCAATACAATTTTTTCAGCCTGGGTCTAGCTTAAATGAACACTCTAATTGTGAAATATTAGAGCTGTTTTATATTGTGGCGCTCACCGGATAACCAGAAGCAAAATCCTTACACAATTATCTCCATAGCTTGTGATGTCAGTAAGGTACTGGTATAAATTTGCAATGCTCGTTAATACTTCTGTCTATTCATTCTACTCTACAGAAAGAATTATATTTTTAATCAGATGTTTCTTTGTCTCCCATCCCCAGTCTTACAAAGACATTGATACGAGGTAACCAAGTGTGTTGCAATTATAATTGGCTTACTTAACCCTACTACAATTCTCAGCATTGTCTGAATGCACGTTTGCAGTTGTGCTGATTTTATTGACCACTCATGTATAGTTGGTTGCTCATTTGAAATTCGGCTTGTGGATGCAGCATTGTGGTGCTGAAGTTGAGATGAAAGTGTGCTGTGTGGGATCTATTCGGTGAATTATGCATCTCCTTTACATTCGTGCTGTTTGTTTGGTGACAGGTTAAAAACTGCTTTAGAATCCACCATGTCGCTAGAGCTTGGCCCACGCAGTCTCCTTGTGTTTGAAGATTACGCCAAAGGCACCACAGGAAACGAGAAGAAGAACCGCCAAGTTATTCCGGGTAAATCCTTGGCAGACAGTTTCAGTAGGGAATGAATGTAATCGTAAACAAAATCCCATTCAGAGTGAGATGGATCTGGGCTGAGAGTCCAACACGGTAAGAAGCAGAGGTCTGATTTAGACATACACTAAATGGAAAAAAGTATTGGGACACACCAGTTTTTCAGGCTTTGGGCTAGGCCAATCTTAATGTTTTAGCATAACAAGACATGTTGGACCAAGCTTCCAAATTTGTGGGTACAGTTTGGAATGGAACCTTTTCTGTGCCACCATGAATGTGCCCCAGTGCACAAAGTGTGGTGGCAGGCGCTCTTATCATTAGTTATAGGGACAGCAACCCCTGAAGCAACTAAGGTTTAAGTGTCTTACTCAAGGACTCAGTGGTAGAAAGTGGGGGTTTGAGCCTGCGACTTTGTGGTCATTGGGTTCACAGGCAAGTGTTTTAACCACTAGGCTACAGCCACCTTGTCCATTTCATAAAGATGGATGACTGGCCTGTACAGAGCCCTGATCTCAACACCTTTGGGATGAATTGGAACAGAGACAGTCAGGCCTTCTCGTCTAACATCAGTACCCGACCTCATTAATGCTCTACAGAATGAATGGGCACAAATTCCCACAGAAACACCCCCAAATCTTGTGGAACGCTATCCAAGAAGAAGCTGCAAAAGGGGACCAAGTCGATATTAAACCCCAAAACTTTTATTCATGTTGTGTACATACAGAACATTTTATCATAGGGTCACATGTTGTCTACCACGATAACCTACAGATAGTTTCAGGTTAAGATGTAAACAAGAAAGAAAAAAAAGGGGGGAAAAAGACCACTTTCCAAGTTGCATGCCAATATTCAGAAATGATTAAAATAATCAGGAATATTCTTGATCAGGATATAGTACCAAGGGTGTATTGACACATTGTTTGTGTAACTGTGCCCTAAGACTGAAATGTAATTTACCTCTGTTCTGAAAGGACATCCTGAACTGTGCTTCATTAAAAAAGCAGTCTGGGCTAAAACACCAATGCAAATGGGCTTTAGGTTATATTGGGTATAAGTAAATGCATGGTTAGTTGTGACATCACAAAAATTCTGTTTTCATGGAGCTCTTCATAGAATTCTTATCTTTGAACTGATGCCATGCAAAGATACACTGCATAACGTAAAGTTCCTGAGTAAGGCTTTTTCCTAGAAGCCAAGATCAATTTAGGAACGACAAGACTGTGGTAATAATAAACATTAGCTGACACTCTTTTTTTTTCTTTGTAGTGCCCCAGCAACCTCATCTTCAGCCCCAGGAAGCTAATTCTGCTACAAGCACGTCTGTCACTGTGTACTGGACAATCAACGAGGGAGACATCATCGATTGTTTCCAGGTCTATTGCATGGAAGACCCGCAAGGAGGTGAGACGAGGGTAAACGGGAATTCATAGAGTCTTGAAATCTCTATTTTTAAAAAACTACTGGCTTGTGAATAAATTATGACGGTCAGGTAATTAAAATATTTAATCGCGATTAATCGCACCTTTAAGTCTGTACTAATATACTGTTTTAAAATACTCTTATCGACATAGGAGTAGACAAATACGTTTGCTTTGTGCAGATTTATCTTTATTAATGACAAAAGCGGAATAACACTGTAAAAAAGACTGTAAACAAATAAGGGGATTTTTAACCGCAGTGTTCTCTTTAACACAGTCACACA
>JBBPDB010000040.1:6134979-6149732 GCA_037974465.1 Brachypetersius altus
TCATCATAGCTTGCGTAGTATAGACCCAGCTCCCAACCCAACTTTGTGAATAGATTAACGGCAATTTTTTTTTTTATTGCCCAATAAGATTCTCACTTTAACGCCGTTAACGGCCCACCACTAGTTTTTATTTATATACATGTATGTTTGGTAAAACTGAGGGTTACTTTCATTCTGATTACTTGATTAATACAAGCAGAAAAAAAAACCTATTCTGTGTTGATTATCATTCTATTGATACAATGGTAGTGTTTGATAGAATATATTATATTATTATCGATATATTTTTATGTAATATGAATCTGATGAAAGGTAATCCTGATGTTTTTGACACTGTGATAAACAGAACACTTCCTGAAGTGAAGATTCTAATCTGTGTATGTAAACTGAATATAATTTCTAGCTGTGCAACTACGTAATTGATAATCACAGTCATGAGTCTAATACGTGTCATTTTAAGCATCATGTACATTAACTGCAGCGATCTCAGAGGAGTACAGAGTGACAGTGAAGGAGAGTTACTGTAACCTGGAGGAACTGGAGCCAGATAAGTGCTATAAGGTGTGGGTGATGGCGGTGAACTACACTGGCTGCAGCCTGCCCAGCGAAAGACTGCCTTTCAGAACAGGTCAGTGGGTTGGAGCTCTATTTTAGTGTATGTGTGGGAGGCTGTTTGTGGGGAATTCAAATGGTGCTTTGTGAAATCGGCATGAAGAATGCAGTGCACTATTAAAACCTCACTGTAATTGGTGATGATCTATGTAGTATAGAATATCGACATTTACAAGTTTCCAATGTACAGTGTACGAAGTTAATATGATTCATCCTTCGTGGTGAAATTAATCCACACATCACTCGTTTAACTGTGTGTTCTGGCAGCCCCCTCTGTTCCAGTGATCCATCCTGAGGCCTGCACGGTGCTGTGGGACTCTGCCACCATCCGCTGGAGCTCAGCCCAGCCCAGTGCTGCGGATAGCTTCACTCTGGAGTACTGCCGCCAGTATGCCATGGAAGGAGAGGGTCTCAGGTACATGCCAACTACTGCTCTTCATACATTTAACATAGTTCTGTCCTGGGGGCAGCTGGTGGCCTAGTGGTTAGAGAGTTCGATCTGCGATCAGAAGGTGTGGGTTCAAATCCCAGGACTGCTTGTGGCACCACTGAGGCTCTCTTGAGCAAACAACCACCCCCACACACTGCTCCCTGAGTGCCCCCCCCCACACACACACACACATGTTTGTGACTGCCCACAATTTCACATTGTTCACACTGTGTGTCATAGAAAACTGGCTTTTTCTTGCTTTTTTAATTAAGTTACTGTTCACTCTCCAGTCCAGCAGTCCATATTCTGCATATATCGTCGGATTTAATATTTTTAACCATTAACACATTTACAGTGGACCATTTATTCAGGCTATAGGAGTATAGAGGAGTGTTACTGGTCGTGGGCTGATACCGAAACAGAACTGCTTTTAAGCCATAAAAACCACACAAGCATTGCAAATGGACTTTAGGGTGTAAGAAAAATGTTGAATATAGCATTTTAGACACATTGCAAAATGAACACACATGAAAGTGTCTCGCATCCCAAGACGTGGCAAACAATGCCAGAAAGCGTTTGATGCAGACTCTTGGGTAATGTTTCCTCTTTCTCCCACATAAACAGCCTCAGGCAACACATTCTGACCTCTACAAGCTGTTATTCTCAAATCTTCACTCATAGCGACTGTTTCCCATGCTCCTGCACTGATGCACCTCAAAGCACTTAGAAGCGGCATATAATGAGATTAAGTTGCCTGAAAATGAGCTTACCCTCGCAGGTCTGTGTCTGGGATAAAAGGCTATGAGCACAAGGTCCTCCTCCAGCCCAACGAGAACTTCCTTTTTTACATCAAATCGCTGAACGCTGCAGGAGCCAGCGAACAGAGTGAAGCGGCGCTCGTTTCCACAAGAGGTTAGAACCATTAGCAGCTGTTGCTGAATTCTGATTATGGAGTTAGACTAGAGTACATGTTAAAGATATATTTGTGTGTGTGTGTGTGTGGAAATGTGTATTTGTTAATGTGTGTGTACAAAAATAGACATCTCTCTCCATATAGACAGTACTGTGCAAGTCTTAGGCACATGAGAAAATTATGCGTAAAAGCTGTTTACTGCTGGGAAGTGGCGTTAAGTTACTGTTAAAACACTTCCATTACAACAAATACAAACAACATTAATACAGTAAATGGTGGTTTTATGTGTGGCAACGTGTTTGCTTAACCATTTCCAGACCTCTTTCCTCATGGAAGCTCAGATTTACCTACAAACTATTTGCACAGGTGTCTAAGACTTTTGCACAATACTGTATATATAAATGTGTGTGTGTGTGTGTGTGTGTGTGTGTGTGTGTGTATGTAATCAATAGACATTGCTACATATATACTGTATCAAAGCTGCTGCAGATGTTGATGTCTCTGTTTGTAAACTGTTCAGGTACCAGGTTCCATTTACTGACTGAAACAGCTAATCCTGTGCTTAAGGTTTCTGAGGACAAGAACTCTGTGGAGTATCCTCTTGAAACATACAATGAGATGTTCTCAATTATCGAGTAAGTGTTACATACACAGAGATGCCAGTTTATTATATATCCTGTACCAGCACTCACTGACTATTATATCATAAACATCATAGAATATAGGTGTAAGGATGTTTCTAATGAACTAACCAATAAGTGTGATATCACAGCAGTCAGAAATTTTGCAGTAGCTTGTGGACAATGTTGATGCTTATTTGGAAAATTATCCTTTTTAACCTCTACATGCAGATGTCCAGCGGTCATGGGAGAAACTTTCCCTCGAGTTGGGTATCACTACTGGGAAACAGTGGTGGCAGGATGTAAGGCCTACCGCATTGGTGTGGCTTATCAGACAGCTCCACAAGACAGTACTGTGGGGGACAACAGTGCCTCCTGGTGTCTACACTGTGTACCAACTTCCATCAGGTTCTCTGCTACATTTATTTATTTATTCATTTGTGTTTATTTTACATTCTATATTGATCCTGGAGGAAATTACTTGAGACCTCTCCATTTACCCTATTCACCCGGGGAGCAGTGTGTGGGGCCGGTACCACTCTCAGTGGTGCTTTCCAATTGCAGGGGCAACTCCATAACCACCAGGCCACCAACTGCCACTATAGTCACATATTCTATTTTAGTGTATGTTTTAGTAGTTTAGAGTTTGCCAACATCCAACATTGTCATTATTTTTTTAAAGCAAATTCCATTAGTTTGCAATGATTCTCACTGTACTATATGGGAAGAGTTATTATAATATATAACATCTATTGTGTTATTTTATATTGTCCATTTTATATTGTTTTATCATTTACAAATGTATGAAGGAAACTGGATATAATAATAATAATAATGATGATGATGATGATGATGATGATGATGATGATGATGATAATAATAATAATAAGGGACCCCACAGTGGTACAGTGGCACACCTCCAGTGTTGGGCGTTTAAATCTGCGTTCTGGTCTTATGTGTGTGGAGTTTGCATGTTCTCCTCATGGTGGGATTCCTCCGGGGTCTCTGGTTTCTCCTCCACTCCAAAGACATGTGCATTAGGTGAATCTGGGATTGACCCGAGGTGTGAGTGTGTTAGCGAATGATGCACCCTGCGCTGGCCTGGTGCCCCTGCCTCATGCCCCTAGACCCCGGGATAGGCTCTGGGTACCAGTGGCCCTAGTACGGATTAACTGGTCACAGAAAATGAATGAATGAATAATAGTTAAAGTATAATAAACATTAATGAATTTAGTATTAACACTTGCTGCTGACATTTAGTCAACTCATAATAATGAACACAGAACCAGGAGACCTTACTGTTCACTGTCTCTAGGAGGAAACACAGCTGTCTTTATTTTTAGTTTGGTCTGTAGCTTATGTGTTTATTATGACTATCTAGCTCCTTATGCCACCATTTCTGACCTTCATTCTTCTCCGACACTGCAGCTGCAGGTTCGAGCTGCTCCACGACAATGTGGAGTCAGACATATTTGTGATGGACGTTCCGGCTCGCATCGGCACTCTGCTGGACTTCTCACAGGGCCGCTTGGTCTACTTCAACGCTCACAATGGCCAGTGCTTGGGCTCCTTCCAGCAGTCTTTCACGCAGCCCTGCCATCCGGTCTTTGTGCTGGAGAGCGCGGGGCGCCTGGAGCTGAAGATGACCATGGAGGTGCCAGAGTTCGCCAAGCACTGGTAGATCTGTCATAGACACTCGAGGTTCCAGCTTTACGTTTTTGGTGTTCTCAGTCATCTGTAAGATCATATTGTGGGGTTGTATGTGCGCGAATGTGTCTTTTCTCAAATAATTCTCAAAGCAAGTTTGATTCTTGCAAAGTAAAGTCAAAGCTGTAAGGCAGTTTTCTTTGTGCAGTCATTAATGCAGTGTTTTAATGAATAAATGAAACATCTGTGCTGGTGGTTTAGGTTTTGGGTTTAGTCTTATGGTTAATTGAATTGTTGTGACCTAAAGTACTGGAGAAAAATGCAGTACATCAGTCCAATGCTGCAGTGTAGTAGTACAGTACAGTCACTACACTTATTCTAGGATATTACTTTTATCATAAGTGAATCTCAGTGTCTTCAACTTTGGCAAATCTCAAACAAAGTGTGTTCACATTGTCCCCCTGCACATGGTTGTTTGAAATGTACTCCAGTCCAGATTACTGATTACTTGATTAAAGCTGCCCAGTGGAGTTTTGTCCAGCAGATGCTGCTGCAGCTCAGAGCCTCATGCATTTTTCCAGAACTGCTATTAAAGACAGGAAAAGAGGCCGTTTTCGGGCAGATGAATGTACTACATGCTGCCTCATGACATTTAAAAGTGGCCTTTTGCTCAATAGCTCATTTTGAGTGAAACCAAAAAGCCAGATTGCTCCCAAAGAAGATCCCAAAGAAACTAACAGAAATGAAAAAAATTTCTACAATCTATGAACAGTAATTAGAAATAAATCTACAAAAAATAGTCTGTCTATCTTTTCTTCTGTTTAGTCCAGCTTTTACATGCATGTTTATAAAAGGGCATGTAGGAATCTTGTTTTGTGCAGGAGTTTTTTTTTTAGCTTGGGCAAGTAAGTAATTTATGAGCAGAACATTCATGAGCCTAGTGTTACTGGGAGTCTCCACAAAGAGACAATAAAGTACATTCAGTGTGATTCAGTTTCACCCAGATGGATGAAATCTTTATTATGCAGCTTTAAAACTGTAATCAGTGCCATAAGAAATTACACATCAGTGACATAATGCTGATTACATTATTTTTTAATTACGTCCATTTGAATGTCATATTTTGCTATGGAAAGGACGGTTCGGTGTATTTTCATTAAGTGAAATGTTGATAATGGAAGTTATTTTTGTGGCGAGTGTTTGTCATTTCCTTTGTTTACATTTTCTCTAGTGCCAAGGGGAAGAGTGTTGCTTGAAAATTCCTATCTACTGTCTTTTTGCCTTAAAATATTGGAACGCAGTCCCTGAAGTATGAACTTATTCTATGAAATTTATTTTTTTTAATGTATTTTACATACTTTATCTTATTACTTTTATTCTGCAACTCCTCTGTGAAGAACTCAGACATGAATAGCTAAAAGGGCCCATTATTGTGGAAAACAGAATTTTCCTTGCTTTTGGAAATGCATGTTTGATGTAGTTTGCCAAGATTACATTAATTAAAGTACAGTTCACGTTCCAGTTCATGCAGACCATACATGGGAACTAAACTGCAAAAGAAGCTTATTTTTGAATTCTTCTTGGTTACATTTGTGATATTGGCATATCTCCTCATTCAGCCTGCAACTCTTTCAGTGATATTTGAGGCAGCGGGTAGCAGAGTTAAGAGTGGAAGATGTGGGCAAAATGATTAAATGATGCGCTTTTCATGGCTGTCTGGAAGCAAGTGATTCAATGCAGCCTTAACAGAAAGTTTTTTTTCTGACACTTCTAAGAATACTGGTCTGCCTTTGAATGTGTTGTGGCTCCTTTTATGTGCGAATGTCTCAGCCAATCCAAGGCCATAGATAATTTACATATATTAGTCTTAAAGGCACTGAGTACATAGCTTGTTTAAGGCCAAGGGATAAAGAGAGTGTGGAAACTAGTCATATAAAATTAATCACTGCTTTTGCTATACAATAACCATTACATAAAATGTGAAACAGCACTCAGAGAAATCAAATAGAAGACAAAATGTGAAATAATATCTAATAAATCATTGCACAGTTGTAAGATTTTAGAAACAAAACCAGCACAAACTAGAATTTCAACTTTGACTTTTTACTCCAGTGAATGAGTATAAATGCCCAGCGATGCACTTTTACAGGTACAGATTTTTTCTGCAGTAAAATGAAGAGAATGTGTTTTCCATGTTCTTTCCAGCACTCAAGTGTTACTGTATTGATCTCTGAACAAAATGCTGGTTGTTTGAATGAAACAGAACAGCTGCATGTTTTAACAGGGATGACTTGAGGAAATCAGTCCAAAACTGAATGTGATTTTGCTTTATTTTTCAAACGGATTCCTTCACATTTCAAAGGATTTTGTCTGAATATGTTTAGAAGCAAGTACTTTTACTCTGTATAAGTGCTCTGCGTTTTGAAAGGGTTTGACTTTGCATGGTGATGCCAGGTGTGGTCTGTTTTCAATTTCTGAATCTATGCCATTTTCATCTGAGAATCATCTCGTGGACGTACTGACAGCAAACTATCCTAAATATGACTATCCTTCTAAAGCAAAGTTTGTCCATATTTATTCTCTGTAGGGGTCTTTCACTTTTTTGGTGCCTTTTTTGTATCAACAGAGATTCGTTTTCGAAGTTGTTTCTATGTTTAATGACTGAGTCGTCACGTAAAGTGAGCATATCTTTTGTATTTGTGTGTAAAAAAAAGTCACTTTTATTGATATTTTATTGAAAGGTTTATTTAGTATGAGGTAATAAAATTTATTATACAACCATATGGCTTTATCATAGATTTGCATTTGATTTCATTACAGATTTTATATTTCACATAATGGACGGATATTGTCAGGTGAATTTTACCTCCTTTAACAGATTTAAAGGGTTTGATTTTACAAAGTTTGTATAATTCTGTAGTCATCCTTGATCTTTGATGATGTGTAGTTTCAAATACAGCCCATATTTATATTTGGGGTGTTACAGAAAGCATGTTAAAGGGCCCATAGGCACGAAGAAACAAAGTTTCCTCAAGTTTTTTTTAAATACAATAGTTTGTTTTAGATTGGAACATTGTTTAAATTTCAGATTGTACTGTTCACTCCCCAAACTATAAAATTCATATATGGAAATTGTGTTTGTTTGTTTTTTTATGTCACCAGTTACATTTCCATAACATACACCCATTCATCCTGTAGAGTAGGGGTGCCTATAGTTCCTCTAGTCCTAGAGGGCCTGGGTCCAGCACTGTTTCGTGATTTCCCTGCTCAAACACACCTGGTTCCATGTTTTATCAGTGTGTTTGAGGAGAGGAACTACCAAACAGTCATGGACATCAGCCCTCCAGGTATCGCTGCTGTAGAGGTTTAGCCCCACATATTCACACCAAAATTTCAAGCAGTGTTTCAGAGTGCACTGGCTCTTTTCATGATGCAGAATACATGGAAGCAAAACAGAACAGAGCTTGTTTCTTGTTTAATTCTAAAGGATAGAGAGAGGATGGAAATGGTCATGAGTCCTATAAAGTAATTAACTAAAAATTAGCCTAATAATATAGTTGCCTGCAAAAAACAAAGATTTATTGAATATTTATTTGTTTCTGCATGGTACAATATATGCTGAGAACTGATCAGATCTAGATTTTATACCATAATCAGACATACTGCTATACATTTGGTTTCCACTGTTATAATAAAGCACCCAATGCTTAAAAAGTACCTTGCTTTGGAAATTGGATATAAAATATATAAGGGACACATTTTAGCATTTCTTGTTTACTTCTGTATGAAGATTGCTTGTTTACTTACGCCGATTAGCCATAACATTAAAATATTAGGCAGCAAATGAATAGTCAGTTCTAGAAGTTTGTGTGATGGAAATAGGGATCTGAGCCGCTTTCACTAAATAGGCCCAATTGTGATGACTAAGCAGATCGTATGCGAAGTTCCTGGGAGGCAGTTGGTAGCCTAGTGGTTAGGGCATTCGCCCTGTGATCAGAAAGTCCGGGTTCGACTCCCAAGACCGCTAGGCACTGCTGAGGTACCCTGAGCAAGGTACCGTCCCCACACACTGCTCCCCGGGCGCTTTGTTCGTAGCTGCCCCCTGCTTCACTTGGTGAATGGATTAAATGCATAAGTATTTTGTGCTGTTCACCAGATTTTCACTTTACTATCTACCAAAGGTGGTCTATAGGAGGACAACCAGGGAGCCATAGAGCATGGAGCGATGGGAACATGGTGGTCTGGAGTGATGGATCATGTTTTCTTTCACCTCATGTGGACATCAGGTGCATGTATGTCTCTTACGTGGGGAAGAGATGGGATCAGGATGCAACATGGGAAGAAGACAAGCCAGTGGAGGCTGTGTGATGCTCTGGGAAATGATCTGCTGGGAAACTGTAGGACTGATCATGTTGCCGTTACTTTAACACATATGACCTACCTAAACATTGTTGCAGACCAAGTACACCATTCATGGCAAGACTATCCCATAATGGCAGAGGCTTCTTTCAGCAGGATAGTGTGTCCTGCCACACTATAAACATTGTTCAGGAATGGTTTGAGGAACACGACAAAAAGATCAAGGCCTTCAAATTCCCCAGATACCAGTCTAATGAAGCATCTTTGGCATGTGCGGGACAAACTATTCATATCCCCGGAGGCCTCCTACAGGACCTACAGGATCTGTTACAATGTGTTTTGGTGTCCGATACCACAGCCGACATTTAAAGCCATTCCTCCACAGGTCAACTGAGGAGGACCTACACAATATAAGGCAGGTGGTTGTCATGTTATGACTGATCGGTGTAAATCATGGTGTAATTATCATGTGGTTAAATTTGTTTATTGCTACAGCTCTACAAATTTGCCTAGGATTTTGTCTTTTTTACTGATAATAGGCTACATGCTTAGTCTTAAGAGCAGATGTTTTGGAATGAAGAGCCATTTATGGACTGCTGTGCTCTATTTATGAAGAACATTAATATGTTTAATTAGATTTGCTCAGACTGTGTCTCACTAGTGAAATGAGCACATGCTCCGAATTAAACACAGTTCACACTACAGAAATTGTTCCTTTCAATGCCGTTACGCAAACCAGAGATGACCCAAACTTGTTGTGAGCCTGCTGGACTGAAGCTCAGACACCAAAGCATGGTAAGAAAAAGGACAGACGTTTGTAGGGAACATTCAGGGAACAGAGAAATCAGCCAGCTGTTTTACAGGTGGAAGTTTGTCCCGCACTGCCAAACATCCCCAGGCCGTTGAAATAGCCGGCCCTAAAATTCCCCAAACGTAATCAGCTTACTTTATCCACAGGACAAGGAGCTGGACTGGATTTTCCTTAGAAGTGTTTATAGTTTTTCCTAAATCGGCTGAGAGAGATTCATTAGTTTAGCTGAATAAACTGCAGGACCTTTTATCGGTCTAAATTTCACCACGTATTTCGCCATTCACACTCTCATCTTGAAGACACATAAAAAAGAGGTCTTTCCCCAAAGAACATATTTACTGTGAAATATGCATGTGATTTTATCACATCATAAATTTCATTTTTCCAAAAATATGTGCAATATTTTAAGAAGAAACCTTGTGTGGACACATTTTCTATGCGATTCCCACGTGTTGGCTTGGAAATTAAGGAATTCTGAGGATTTTCCAAAAATGCTCATGAAGGTAAGACTTACCTATTTTGCAATTTTGGTCCAAAACACAAGTTTTGTGTTTTGGACAATGTATTGTTTGGGCTGTGTTTTGATGTTTTTAGCAACATTAAGAATTCACAGTTTCCACCCTGTTGTGTTTGGGGTGTGACCGCCAATCAGTAACAACAGTAATGGCTTCCATGTGGCAGCCTTACAGCAGCCTCTTTGTTAGCTGCCATTACTGCAGGACTAAAGGCGGATGAATCAATGGAAACAAAGCCCATGTTGACATTTGTCTAATCAAATAACAGCTACACAGAGCACACACACTCATATCAGGCCTTTACCAAGCAAGAGAAATGCTTGTGGCTCAGAGGATCCAATGTTTGTGGCTTGATTAACTCCTTAGATATCTCTAGAACTTTCTATTTAAAGACTAGCTCTTACCGCTATCTCAAATCGGCTTCAATTTCAGAGACAAAGATTACAAACTCAATTTTATTACATATCTATTTCACCACTTGACATGTTCCCAATTCATTCAGTACAAGTGATGAAAATGAGACATCCTTTGGGATGCATGATGATGGGTATCTCAGGACAGAATTACTTCAACAAGTGAGTCATGTACAAACAAATAAAGGCCATTCAAAACAATGACATGTATATGAAAAAAACCTGGAGTCTAGTTTATGGCCACATATTGTGGGACAGGCAGAAATTATGGTACTTTGCCAGTGAGTACTGAGTAAGGCATGCTTATCTGGTCATAATATGTCAAAAATATTTGCAATTTAGAAATCAAAACAACAATAATAAATTACACATGAATACAAAAAAAAAGGCACAAGACAAAACCACATGAAAAACTCAGTTTGCGTCAAGGGGAATGAGCAAAAAAAGTAAACCACTAAAAGTGTACAAAAATAAACAGAATGATCCATCCATAACTTTTAGATATGTTGAACATGAGGCACACAGAAGAAATTATATGAGTGCTGCCAGTGTTATATTAATGTGAACAAAGCCTTTGAGTCAGTATAGACAACTCAGCCTGGTTCCTCTTAACTGAAGAGATTCATAAGTGTCACACTATTAAGCTTAGTGTAGGTTGATGATTATATTTGGGTTTGTGCATATTTATGCATTACTGAGTATTTGCAAATTTTAACAATGTAACCCTAAAGCTTCATGCCCTGCACAATTGATGGCCTACATTTTCAAGAACTTAATAAAACCTTGCTGGTTTGCATGAAATGTTGAAAACTTTCTTTAGGCTCTTTTTGTGTATCTTTTGAGCAGAAACACCTCATCATGTGTTTACCGATTATAAAATATATCTCTGTAGCAGGCACAAATGTCATTAAAGGAATCCACTGGTCTTTTTTAAACTAATCTTATTTTGCAACATTGGTAGCATACGGTATATTACCATAAAATTATTATTTATTTCCCCATGCTGCAAAAAAGAACAGACATCTGTTCACTTAAAATGCAATTAAAAGTCAATGGGCAGATGCTGAAGGTTCTCTTATAAGTGAGTTTAGCCAATGGATTTCCTGTTCTTTAGCAAGTAAAGGGAAAATACTGTTAATGTATAGTACAGAAGTGCCAGATACAGTAGAGGTTAGGTTTAAAAAAAACACTGCAGTGTTCCTTTAAGATTGATATCTGCAAGACACACATCTTATGAACAATTTGTAAATTGCATGATTGATATGCATCACTGGAGAGCGGCAATTTTGCATTGGGTACAATCTATAGTACAGGTACAGTATTATAGACAACATTATTCTATTATAAATACATATATAGAGCCAAAATAACAAATGAAGCTTTCAAAAATTGCCTCAAGATCGAATAAGTACCAAGCCTTACTTCTGCTATCAAAAGCTTTTCTTTCGATCTATATCGCTACCCATGCTTACTGTATTTCTCCACATTTTTTCATTTTTTTCCCAGCCAAGTTACAAATTGAAAATTACAGTGAATGCCCTTATATACCCTATCACAAGCCCTTTATGAGACACTTTGCGCCTTATGTTTTGTCCCTTTAACACACTGTACCAAAGCAGACTACACAAACTCTATCCCCACACCTTCCATGCAAAGTATAAATACATTATAGCTGAATGAACTTGGCATTGCTGCTGTAGTGATTCCCAGTAACAGAGACTGCATCAAGTACCCCTGTGATATGAACATAAATAAACAAGCAAAGAAATATACCGATGTTCTGAGGTGTTGGGATTGTCAGGCGGGGGTTGAGTTCCTCTCAGATGCAAGAGATGAAGGTTTAGGTTCAGGTCTATGGGGCCTGCTAGGTCTGTGTTGGGGGCTACTGCGGAGGTTATCATCCATCTGTTAGACAAACACATAAAGCAGTCAGCTACAGATACAGAGGTAATAAGAACTGGTAGAAAAAACTATGCCATTTATAAACATTTAAATAAGAAATGTGGGCATGTAGGACATGTTTAAGTAACTTTACATTAAAGAGATCATTCAAAAATCAAATGTAGATTTCTCCCCTTACCCTAAACATAGTTAATCAAACGATCCATCTTTCGTGTGTGAAGTTTGCTTCTTTGCGTTGTACTGGAGCTGCAAAGCTAATGTGGCTAATACATATTGTAATTGCTATACTACAAACGACCATCAACACATACTTGCTCAACTGAGTCCTAAAGCAATCTCTTGAATGTGTGGTTTCTTACAATACATGACATACCATTTTCTAGTAAAATGTGCATGAGAACACCGGCTTTATGCTGCACAAACTAAACCTCAGATAAACCTGTAGGCCCACATAAACCTGTAGGCTTTTAGCTTTGCCAAATTATGCTAGATGTATTTCCGTGAGAAAATGTAAAGTGTGACTGTGTGGTTGCTATAAAACCAGTGTTCAGGGACCCCCAAACAATTGTTTACGTGTAAAAAACAAAAAGGTGCTTCTTATCACACCATTTCTAAAAGAGAACATGTAGCAGCTGGTTATTTTAAACTAAGCACACAGTGAGCCACATCTCTTTCTAGCCAGAATTTTAGGGTTTTGAAGTCTGTCTGAGTGCTGTGTGCGTTTTTAAGCCTTTTATCCGTTTCCCGCATATTCACCTGTGACATCACAGACTCTCTCATTGACACATTTTTAAGGGGACTTGACCATTCTCTCTCCCCCATATATGACAGAAGTCTCTTGACCATTTTTAACATGATCAATACCTAGCCCCTGGTCAATGGACCACAATGGGTCAATGGTCATATGTATAATCGCACAACTAAGGCTATTGATGTTGGAACAATTCCAAAATTCTGCATGAGCTCCAATTAGAAATGCAGGCTTTTTTGGCTACAAAAAGAATAATCTTTTAAATAATAATCTTAAAAATAAAACTTAGAAAGAACAGTAGTGTGATTGCATCAGGAGGACTGTTAGCTTCTATTGAACCTTTTGCCTCTTAGTGCAAAACCAAAGACGTAAACTCCAAATATGGCTGGATAAGGGGAACATTTTGACATTTGACTACAACTAAGATTACACTTCAGTCATTTCCAGGTGGCCTCTACTACTACTGAGCAACAAATGATCACAAGGAAAAGTAAAGGCAGATTTAGGCAGGACCTTTTCAATAAGGTTGGACTCTTTGTTAACAAGCTGCGTCAGTTTCTGGAGATTTGCATCAACTGCGTCCTGGCTAGTGGGAGAAGAGCCTAGCAGGAAGATAGAGAGAGAATCAGAGGAGGGCAGCAGGCCAAAGATTATGAAGAGCAACAGGAGGCCTCAATCATTTGGAGGAAATGTTAGTACAAAGAATACAAACACCAAGACTCGAAATGAGTCTGTGGTCCAAAATGCAGCTCTTTGATTAGACTACTGTATGCTTTTAGTGTGTGCCACAGCTAACATTTCTCAGTGAATAGACCATGATTTACAACAAGCAGATGAGAGTTGCTGGACTGTGTTTGTTAGAAAAAATGAAAGGAATCAAGAACAAATGGTCAAGATGGGTCAAATGCTTTCATTGCAAAGAACAAATGACCTCTAACACCAAGCACGGAAATAAATCAAACGCTGTACATCATTCGCGTGTCATGTGTATAAATAGGTCCAAAGCATTGGAAAACTGTGGAGGTGTGCTGTCTTACCAGAGCCAGATTCGTTAAAATAGTATTTCAGGATGGTACTGCAGAATTGGCAGAGGTTATGAAGCTGTTTCAGATGCTGCTGGAGCTGACCACTGGGCAGACTGGCGTTATGTAGAGGAGCTAGGTAGCCAAAAACAAAGGCATCCAGGCTTGTAGGCCTAGAACAGAAATACAGCCAGGGCAGCATGCAACTTATAAAGAAAGGTATTCCTCTTTCAATAGTCAATATGCATAGCATAGGACCAATAATGCACTGATGCTCAAGAAAATAAATTACATAATTATGACCATTTAGACTGCTGAATGTCCCTGAGATGAACAGCACATAACAGTAAGAAACAAATGATCCGTTGAAATACTATTTAGTTTTGTTTTACTTTTAACCATGTTTAACTTGGGCCAAAACATTTCGCCGCATCCCCAGTTAACAACTAATCTGTAATTTGCTGATATCACCTGTGGGAAGAAGCTTCGAGTGGCCACTGAAGTAGCTATATTTTATTTAACATTAATTAATTGTTCCAGTCTTTACTAAAGCAATGTGTTTGTGTATGCTACAATTTGTTTTTAAGCCACAGCTTCAAATACCTAACACTTGAGTATTTAAATAATACAGGCTAGCTAATAGTATTGGTTGGCAGATTCAATTCAATTCAATTCAATTTATTTTATATAGCGCTTTTAACAATGGTCATTGTCACAAAGCAGCTTTACAAAATGAAATAAATGTGAAATAAATGTGT
>JBBPDB010000040.1:6165582-6177787 GCA_037974465.1 Brachypetersius altus
AACCAGCAGTAAGTCATTGATCTGTTCGTGCGCATATAATAACAATGGCGTCAGCATTACCACATCTGATCAAACACAGAGTAAATCAAACCGAACCACAACAAACCCCCCCCGCTCGGCCGCACATCCCGAAAATCTCACGCGCAGGTTTTGGGTCAACTTGAGAGCCCTGAGGGTACGTTAGTGGTACCACTAGCAGTCCTGGGATTCAAACCCATAACCTTCTGATCACAGGGTGAAATCCTTAACCACCAAGCCACAAGCTGCCCCAAAATCTACTCAGAGTTGGATTTGAACCTATTTCCTTGTCTCTTGCAGTGTGGAGTGCTAACTAGTGAACCAGGCAGCGGGTTTTATATATGCAGTACATACACACACAAATACATACACTCACATGTGACATCTGATGTTCTTTTTGTCATTCTTTTGAATTCTTAGCATGCATATTGTCTGTCATTAAATTGGAAGACAGAAAACTAGCATCACTACTGGTTAATTTAACCGAGTATTTGAGCACCCGCCTGCACAACTGACTGATATACTTGTACTTCCTTTAGCTTTCAGCCACATATGGTATGTAACATGTCTGAGTTGATCATCTAGCTCTGGGGTAGAATAGGATTAGAAGGATAAATTACTAAACCCTGTCTTTTTACAATGGGATGAAACCAAATCCTGCCATCTATTCAAAAACTCTGGTGTGACTTTAAAGCAGCTGATGCTTTTATGACAAGGACAGAGATGTCAAAGACATAATTCCACCTCCCTCATATTTTCCTCAACCCTACCTTGCTTCCCTGCACTTCCAAGAACATTTGTTTTCTCTCAGAAGCAGAAATAGCGGTCGTGTTTTTTTTTTTTTAAATATCTCTTTCAGGCGGCCTGTTTTTCGTCCAGATTTTCTTGCACTTAGGTCATCTTTTATGGGGGAAAACAGAAGCGTCTGAGTGCCTGCATTCTTCAGAGCACTAATTAGAAGCACTTTCTTCAATGGGCTGCTTAATGGTTATTCCGGTGACAGCAGCACACCTGTGGAGGGAGCAGGCTTACCGTAAAGTCTTTTGAAGCACAGTATCAGTAATGCATCTCTGTAAGACAGTTATGCATTTCAGCCTGAAAAGCATAAAAGAGCACAAGCTCAGGCAAAGCTTGACATTTACAGGCTGTTCGGGAGAGGAATGGATCCAGGCACTTGACTCAGTCAACTCGATTGTGCAGAGTCTGGTCATGTCTCGCTGGGCAAAACCACATTTCCACTGCAAAGTCCAGCCAAGAGCTGATGACCAGTGGAAACTATTCTGCCGGAGCTTAACCGAAACACTGCCACCTTGTGACACAAGGTCCAAAATAAACATGCACAAAATTAGCCAGTGCTTTAGTATGCATGCCTTAATCTTTGAAAGCCTATGCATAGTTCATTATTGTTAAGTCCATTTTTACTGTTGGTTTTCCTTGTTTGGAAAACGTTGATTCTCTTTTAACTGTGGAAACAACCTGTAGATTATTTGAATACCAATATAGTCAATGATAATGTACCTATCATTTGAATTCATTTACTTTTCTCTGATTCGTATCAATGACTCATTCTGACTGGCAGGTCTGAAGAATATTTTAGATAACTGCCAGAGAGTTCCCAATCCTGACCAGCTGGACAAAGATAATGATGGTGTGGGAGATGCTTGTGACAGCTGCCCTGAGGTGCCCAATCCCAATCAGGTACTTTACACTTATTTCTGTCTTTTTTTCTTAATTTCAATTATGTTTACTGTTATTTTATGGATGCGCCTTAACAAATACATGTGCAGTGGTATGCAAAAACCTGAACAAACCCAATTATGTTTTGTTGATTTTCTAAGTGGACATTTGCATTTTACATATTTGTACTGAGATTAAGATGTTGGGGAAAACATATATATATATTTTTTCAGTTCATACATTAGATGTAAAATCAGCAAAACACATTAAAATGGATCAAATTCACAAAACATTAGCACATGACTGTATAACTATAAATCCATAACCACTGAAAATACTTTTTGTTGTTTCTATTTTTGATCTTATAGTCTGATGTTGATGACGACCTTGTAGGAGACACATGTGACACTAACATAGACAGGTAAATATATTCACAGTGTACAGTCATTTCCATAATACAGTTATAACAAAAATAATAACACTGTAACTATATAGTTATTACTTGATGGAACCCAGGGTGGCATTTATTGTTACGGGGTTCCCAGGGCCTTTAGAGGAAAAACAACCACCTGAACATCATAGATCCTCCACCACGGTTCTTTTCTAATAAAACCATTTCTCTTTTTTCTGCCAAACACCTTAAGTGCTCTGTTTTTGTCTTAAGTGACCATAGAACCCAGTTCTGCTTAAAGTTCCAGTATAATAATAATAATAATCCATTATTATTATTATTATTATTATTATTATTATTATTATTATATTATTGTTGTTGTTGTTGTTGTTGTTATTATTATTAATAGTGCTCTCAGTGACATCTGACAAGTCATTATTAAGTTATTATTTCAGTAAACAAGAAACCAAGTAAGGCCACTTTAATCAGGTGGACTTAAAAAGTGATTCGTGCTTCAGCTACATTTTGATGCTACTAATCGTGACAAATGTGCTTTTTGTAATACAATATACATCCATTATTTTAACCACATACCCATCATCCATAACTCTAACTCTGGTTTGCAGTGATGGGGACGGACATCAGAACAGTAAAGATAACTGCCCCAGCATCATCAACAGCTCACAGCTAGATACAGACAAGGACGGACTTGGGGACGAGTGTGATGAGGATGACGATAACGACGGCATCCTGGATGATAAAGACAACTGCAGACTGGTGCCCAATAAAGACCAGGCAGACGAAAACAGTACACGGCAAACATTCTCCCCACATGCTCATGTGCAATAGTTTCCTAGTGTTTTAGCTATTATATTTAATCGCTTTGCTCTGTTTGTTAGATGATGGGGTGGGCGATGCCTGCACTGGAGACTTCGACTTGGACCATGTGATTGACCGGATTGACACTTGCCCTGAGAATGCACAGATCACACTGACAGACTTCAGAGCCTATCAGACTGTCGTGCTGGACCCAGAGGGCGAGGCTCAGATTGACCCCAACTGGGTTGTCCTTAATCAGGGCATGGAGATTGTTCAGACCATGAACAGTGATCCAGGACTCGCAGTGGGTAAGTCCCTCAAGAATAATGTGAACTGCTGTAGAACTGCAGAACATCTTAGCTCATTGTAAATCCCAACACTAAGCATCCACCTGGATCTCAAATTCAGATCTAACCACATCCAAGCTAACCAACAACGTCTGAAGGCAGTCAATGGTTGGATCAAGTGCATTAAGATTAGAGCTAAAAGCTGAAAGATCTTAACTTGTGACCACTAGTACAGAAGCTGATATTGAATCAGAGCTAATTGTTTTCCTCAGGTTACACAGCGTTCAGCGGGGTTGACTTTGAGGGCACCTTCCACGTAAACACAGTGACCGATGACGACTATGCTGGATTCATCTTCGGCTACCAGGACTCGTCCAGTTTCTACGTGGTGATGTGGAAGCAGACGGAGCAGACCTACTGGCAGGCTGTGCCTTTCAGGGCTGTGGCTGAGCCTGGCATTCAACTCAAGGTTCCAGCATTCTCCATCTCTATTGCTCAAATTAGCTTCTGACATTCAGGCTCTGTGATTATCATTAAGCTGCTGCTCTGGCCTCAGAGGTATTTTTAGGGCTTCAGGGTTGGCCTTCATGGTGAAGCATGTGCAAAAATGTTTAGCGCAAGAGGTTTGCATGAGCTACACTCCAGTGATTAATTTGGGCTTTTACATAAGGTTTGTAAAAAAATCAGCCTAGGATCTCTCATGTGCACCAAGGCTGTAAAATCCAAGACGGGGCCTGGGGAGTTCCTGAGGAATTCTCTGTGGCACACTGGGGACACCAAGGACCAGGTGCGTCTGCTATGGAAAGACCCTCGTAACGTGGGCTGGAAGGACAAGGTCTCATACCGCTGGAACCTTCAGCACCGGCCTCAAGTGGGATACATCAGGTGGGAGGCCTAAAGTCTTAAACAGCCCACAGCTCCAAAAATCAAGCTTACCATCATTTAAAAAATAAAATACAAATCAGACATACCAAGTAAGCCTTTCTGCCTAGTCTCCATAACAAAAGTTTTGATTTTATCACGGTTGTGGTGACGATAAATACATAGTCGTTTGTAGATTGTGACTCCCTCTTCAACCCATTAAAGATTTATTAATGGAAATCTTTGCTCAAGAGTCAACACTTCTGCACTTCTGCACCATTTTACTGTTTACTTGCTAAATTTTAGCATATTGATAAAAACTTGTAACCTGTGCAAATGTAATTGGACCCTTTTATATGATTTAGTTTTTCCTAATATGCTAAACTTAACAAATAAATCGAAGGATACAGAAAAATGTTTAATTTACGTTTCCTCACTGTAATGAATGTGTACTTATTTTCAATTAGTAAATCAACAAAAGGGATTTTTACCTGGGCCATTCAAAATTTTACATGGTGGCAAGAGATAACAGGGCAAACGCTGAAAATGTTGCTGTTGCTCGGACAGCAAAGCTATCAGACCTCATAAAGATCCAGACAATCAAAAGAAATAGATTGTCTTCCCCACGTTTGTTCCACCTTTTCAGCCCAAACTGATTTTTGTACGCCTCATTTCACTGAAGAATGGGGTCAGCCAAGCAGAACAGAAGTCATTTACATGAGGGACTTCAGGCAACAGCCTGTTTAATTCTAATGGAAAGAGGGGTCAGAAGATGGTCATGTATGAATTATGGCTGTTTTTGTATGGTATGTAGAACCAGACAAGTGTTACAAGTGGGCTACTGGGAAAATATATAATATGGGACAAACAATATATGTATATAAGACAGATTCTTATAGAAGGAAGGCTGATTGTGGATAATGATTCATGCTGCTTGAAATCAATCCTATCTGATGGCGGACACCCAAACAGATATTTGTTTTCATTTTGTTTGTCAAGGGTCCGTTTTTACGAAGGCGCGAGCTTGGTGGCAGACTCTGGAGTGGTGATTGACACGAGTATGAGAGGCGGCCGTCTGGGCGTCTTCTGCTTCTCTCAGGAAAACATCATCTGGTCCAACCTGAGATATCGCTGTAATGGTGAGAGAACTACTTCTACTAACTTGACTCCACTGGTTGATTTGTACCAAATTTCCAGAGGCATTAATCCATTCTTCCTCCTGCGCACGTGTTACATTTACAGACACAATCCCAGCAGACTACGAGGAGTACAGCGCACAGCACATCTCCAGCTAAGAGGAACGAAAGCATTCAGTAATTTAAAAAGGCCAGGCCTGCCATACATGCTAACAAGGCAAAGATCCAGTAAAAGCCAGAATGGGTAGATTTTTGGTACGTAAATGTATCGCATTGTCCGCATGACTTTCCTTCACTGTTAACCATATCAGCATTTTTTTGGACTCCACAAAAGGCCTCAGTTATGGCAAATGGCTAAGGCAGAATTATGCTCATTTGGGTACAAGCACTTTGCTTT
Source organism: Brachypetersius altus (assembly GCA_037974465.1). Lineage (NCBI taxonomy): Eukaryota > Metazoa > Chordata > Actinopteri > Characiformes > Alestidae > Brachypetersius > Brachypetersius altus. The sequence continues at coordinate 6,171,169 of JBBPDB010000040.1, forward strand.
GTTCTCTTCTATTTTACAATATTGTATTTATCCATCGTTTTTATGTAGAATATGGCCAGTACACCTGCTAATTCCTTTTAAAACACTATGCAATGAAAGTGAAAACAGCTTGTATGTTGTATAATAATGTATGTTAATAGAAAAGCATGAGGAATGAGGTTTGGACAAAGTTACATCCATTTCCTAACTACAGGGGCAGTCTCCCTGGAGCTACCTGGGGTTAAGGGTCTTGCTCAGGAACCCAGTGGTGGTGCTGAAGGTAGGATTCAAACCCATGACCTCTTGGTCCAGAGGCAAGTAGCCTACCTACTAGGCCACCACCAACTAGTGGGTAGGACACTTGGATCACCTTTTAAAAGAAGTACAGTATTCCATCAGCCTCATCTGTAGTGTATCTGCTGCAGATTCATCAGATATTAGACTAGAAAACAATGACTTTAATCACTGTTTCTGCATTATCCCTCTTCAACACTTAAAATATAATTTCATTAAAACACATTCTTTCCAGGGTAAACCAACACAACTTTTATTTTTTTGTACATTTTTAGTTGTTTTTTGTATTGAAAGGCCAAACAAATAAACGACGAAAAACACATAAAAGTACACAAGTTTGATCTTGCCTGTTCTTTTGCAGCCTTGTGAGAAAAATCACAAAGTATTTAACAGGGAAGAAACATACAAAGGTAACGAAAGGCATATCAAAATTATGGTCAGATACTTTTGTAAACTTATTGTACACTATTTTTTTAAAGGAAATGTAGCAGTTTACATCATGCAAAATTAGTAACAAAAAAATAACACAGAAGCAAAGTGAGTTGTAAATAGTGTTGGCACACCTAGTGGTCATGTTTAGAATGGACACTGTACAACAGAGCAGATAGCTTTTAGCCTTCATTTCTAGCATATTCTGTATAAAAGGTTATCTTCCATCATCTAGACATGAGCAGTGGGACAACAGAGCACCAAATCCTTCACAGATATAGTTTAAGAAAAAAAAGAGCTTGCCTGGATTTGTGTTTATAAACCACAGCCCAGGTTTTCTGCACATTTTGTATGGATGAAGCACTTTTCCCAATTGCAAATTCTAACAGAAACTTTAGAGAATAGTCTAATCTAATTTACACTAACTTTCCACTCACCCCTGATGTTGCCAGGCAGCCAAGACATGCCTATGTTTAGAGGTTAGATTTGATCCAGACTGCCAGTGTAAACGACACAACACACAGTGTGAACAATGTAATTCTTTCTCTGCATTTAACCCATTCACCAAGTGAAGCAGGGGGCTGCCACTAACAGGGGTGCCAGTGGAGTGGTGTGTGGGGGCGGTACCTTGCTCAAGGGTTCCTTGGTGGTGCCACTAGCAGTCCTGGGATTTAAACCCACGACCTTCTGATCGCAGGGTTGAAAAATAAGAATTTGTTCTCACTGGCTTGCCTGGTTAATAAAGGTAAAACAAACAGCTTCTTTAGTGTAACCCTATAGCTATAAGGCCAATGTTGCCTACAAATACTGAACATCAGTGGTCACTAAAGTCCTTTCTGTAAAAAGTTATACAGTATCCTAAGCAACAAACACTAGTCTGCATGAGTTTAGTGAATAGCTGATACTTTTTGTCAGGATGAACCTACAGAAAATATTATGGATGCAGTTATAGAGTTTTGAGAAGTTTTTGGAATATAGTTATGGGAAAGATTCGGGTGACTATTGAATCCTGTGTTTATTAGCAACTGTTACGGTCTGGCCAGCGGCCGTAGTTATGCCGCTGCTTTTTTGTTTGCCCTTTTGTTTTCTGTTCCAGGTCCTTTATTTTGAAGGGGTTTCTGTTGTGGGTTTCTTCGCTTGTTTTGTTCTGCACCTGTTTTGGTTTTGTGCCCATTAGGGGCTGTACTTAAGTTTGGCTCATGGTGTTAGTCACCATGAGCCCATCGCCTGATGTACAAGGCTATCTGTTCTGTTTTGGTTTCTGGTGGCCCTCGTGCCTTTTGTTTCTGTGTGCGCCAAATAAAGTTCCATGAGATGGATTACTGCCTGCCTGCGCTTTCCTGCAGCCTTCCAGGTAAATCCGAGCGCTGGTCCTACGGCCAGCCTCGTGACAATAGACCTATAAGAAAACATTTATTCATGCCATCCTCACAAATGTATTCTTGCATTGCCAGACAGGACAAAAGCCTGTAAAACCTAATAAAAATTGTAGCACAGGGTTTTTTTTTGACAAATCGTTCATTTGAACTGGATTTTTTCTGTGTAACAGTTGTTATAAAAATGCACATTTGTGGGTGGGGACTGGTTGGTTGCACACCTGTTGAATTTTCACATTCATTTGTGCACACACAATCACTCACTCCATCTCTGACATGTCTGCGTTACTCCTCCAGCCGGGCCGCACAACTGAGTCATTAAAATGAAGTGTTTTCGAGCCATTTAAGCCTGCCCCAACACACACACACACACATACACACTTATTCACATACACATGCCACTGCCCCCCCCACTCACCCCTCCTCATGGCTCCGGCCAAAAGTGGCTTAACCGGGGCTGTAAAAAACACATCTGGAAAGACACTCTCCTTCTCTCTCTCTCCTTCTTTCTCAGTCCCTCTCTCTCCCTCTCCCTCTGTCTTTCTCCCCCTTTTTCTCGTCATGCGGCAAAAGAAATGCCACAAAAACCTCTCAGTGGCAGCTATAGTACTGTGCAAAAGTCTTAGGCACCTGCGAAAATAATATTTAAAAACTGTTTTGATGGACGGGGAGTGATGTTTTAACCTTAATATCACCGAATCTACTAAATAAAACAAAAACGAATAAATACAGAAACATTATATACATCATATATGTAGTGATTTTATGCATGATATATGAATATATGAACGTGCCCAGTATTACTTGTAGTTTCCATTAGAAACCTGCGTAGTTTGACTCAATTAGTACCGCACCTGTTAAGACTTTATAAATCCAAACAATGGCTGGAGGCATCGAGGAGAAGTCTGGAACCAAACCTGTGTTCTCCTCTGCAGCTCACACAATATCAACTACTTTTTACCAACAAGTCTCGATCCTTTTTACTGTTTGTTTACACTTACTCTAACGTTAACTTTGCTAGCAGAAAGACACGGCCACACACTGCAGAAAACGACTTTAAACAATTTGCACAGGTGCCTAAGACTATTGCACAATACTGTACATATGCAATAAAAACACTGTTATCCTGAATGTAATACTGTAATGAGCTGTCAGAAGGTATTTGAGACAAAAAAGAAGGAAGAGAGAAATCAATACATGATGTCTAAACTGATTTCAGATGGACTGTATACATAAGGAATGGTGAATGAAATTCATGAGTGCTTTTATATTTGCCATTCACAGAGCAAGTCTTAGATTTATATTTTTGACCAAACTTTCAACCTACATTACTCTGTAATAATCTTAGGCCCCTATGCAAATTGTTTAAAGCCGTTCTTTCTCAACGTGTGATAAAGTGTGTTTTGGCAGGCAAATTAACATTAGAATATATGCAAACAAACAAAAAGCAGCTCATCTGATTTTATTTAATTAGTTGAACCCGGTTTACAATGGTAACTAAGAAATACTGAGTTTCCGTTGATATACTGTGCCTAAGACTTTCGCACTGTATATATATTGTATATGTATACTGTACTGTAAATGAACATGACAGGTTGGTGGACCGCATTAAGTGGTCACTGAGTATGAGGTATAAGGAGTTCCTGATAAAAGTGCTGTGACAATGCTCTTTTTTAGACCCAAGAGTATTAGTGAGACAATATACAGTTGTTAGATGATAAGTTCCGGATCACAAGATCCACTTTAGCCAATCCCAGCAATGTTCAGTAGAGCTTCATCAACCCAACTCATCCCAACAATGTTCAATAGAGCTTCATGACTCCGGCTCATCCCAGCAATGTTCAGTAGAGCTTCATCAACCCAACTGATCCCAGCAATGTTCAGTAGAGCTTCATCAACCCAACTGATCCCAGCAATGTTCAGTAGAGCTTCATCACTCCAACTGATCCTGGCAAATTTTGATAAAGCTGAATATACTGAGGATAATTTAATTATTTTTTTCTCTTAACATTAATCTTGATCTAATCAGCCAGAAGTCTTATTTTCAGTCTTCAAGCTCATTTGAACGTTGCAGCCATGTTCGTTCTGGCTGTGTGTGCAGTTCATCTGTTCATCTACCCACGCTTTCCCTGGGCCTGTTGGCCCGTATTCAGTGGGAAAACATTCTGCTTGCACTGTGTCCACTGCTGCTAAATGAGGACTGTTTTCTCCTCATGCTGGAGTAGCTGGTTTTGGTGTGTGAAAAACTGTACAAACTCAGTCTTGCTCTGAAGCTCTGACTATATATACATTTAATGAGAGCCTGTGTGGTAAAGTAATGGTCGGTTGGGTTACGGGGCTAAAGGACGAGGAGATAGTCTTTGGGCATGAATGGAGGGATACGGGGGAAAAAGAGTGGAGGACAGAAGTGATGGACCCCCCCAGAACACACAGAGGTCAGTCTGCTCTGATAAGACAGGGTGCTTTCATTCCATTTCTGCTTTCCTTGACGAGTTCCAGGTTCAGAAGAACCGGCCAGAAAATAAAACTAAAGCAAAGCCACAAGAATCTGCTGGCTGGACTCCTGCACTCTCTCCCATTTTCCCAGTGCAACTCTATCAGGGAGAGAGAGAGAGAGAGAGAGAGTGAGGAGGTGAGAATGAGAGAGAGATGGAGGAGAGAGTAAAGAGAGAAAGGCAGATAGAGAGGCAGGTGGTGAGAGATGGAAAAAAGATGGAAAAGTGAGCTGTAAAAAGTGAAATGTAGACATGGATTGTAGAAAAAAGAGATGGGGATGTAGGAGAGAGAAAGAGAGGGATGGAGACAGAAGTGAGAAAGGAAGAGAGGCAGATAGAAAGAGAGGGAGAACGATTGGGTTGAGAAGAAGGGAAATCAGAGAGAGATAGAGATGAAAGACCTAGAAAGTGCAAGAAGTTAGAAAGGGTGAGAAAAGAGATGGAGAAAGAGTGGGACGGAGAGGAGAAAGTTTCTCATTTTTAATGAAGTCTGGAGAAGTCGCAGACTGATCGGGGTTTAGAGTTTCATTTGCAGGCCAAGTCTCTTAAACAAGAACATGTGGAGCCACTGCTGTGGGGTGGTGGGGGGGATAGGTGTTACCATGGCAACCAACAGATTGGTGGGGGAGAGGGGTTGAGTGGGTGTCCACCCTAAAACTTTGAGAGAGAGAGAGAGAAGATGGGTGTAGAGAGAGAAGAGGTGTGTAGAGAGAGAGAAGAGGGTGTAGAGAGAGGGAGAGAAGAGGGATGTAGAGAGAGAGAAGATGGGTGTAGAGAGAAGAAGAGAAGAGAGTGTAGAGGGACAGAAGAGGGGTGTAGAGAGAGAGAGAGAGAGAGAGAGAGAAGATGGGTGTTGAGATAGGAAGAGAAGAGGGTGTAGAGAGGAAGAGAATAAGGGTGTAGAGAGAGGGAGAGAAGATGGGTGTAAAGAGAGGGAGAGAAGAGGGGCGTAGAGAGAGAGAAGTTGGGTGTTGAGACAGATATAGAAGAGGAGTCAAAGAGAGAAAAGGGTGTAGGGAGAGAGAGGGAATAAGGGGTTGTGGAGCGAAAGAGAGAATAGAGGGGTGTAGAGTGAGGCAGAGAGAGAGACGGATAAAGGGCGAGAGTACTCTAGAGAGCAAGAGGGATATAGGGTGAGAGAGGTGTAGAGAGAAATGTATATAGGGTGAGAGAACTACAGAGAGAGAGAGATGGGCGAGAGTACCGTAGAGAGAGAGAGAGAGGTATAGGGTGAGAGAGGTGTAGAGAGAAATGTATATAGGGTGAGAGAAATACAGAGGGAGAGGCAGAGAGAGAGAGAGACGGGCGAGAGTACCGTAGAGAGAGAGAGGGGTATAGGGTGAGAGAGGTGTGGAGAGAGTGCTGTATTCTGGGCTGTGTTCTGCGGTAGGTAAATAGCGGATTGACCCAGGCTCAGCCATTGGAACGGGATTTTCTCTGGGTTTTTTGTTTCGTGTTTTTTTTTCTGAAGGAGCGAGAGCAAGGGAGGGGTATTCAACTATTAACGAGCACCATCGTTTTTCTAATTAGAGCTTTGGGGAATATTTTCTTAAGGACTGTCGACCCTCCCTGAAGAGCCCAGAGGGGAGTGAGAATGGGAATGTGTGTGTGTGTGTGTGTGTGTGTGTGTGTGTGTGTGTGAGGGAATGTGCATGGAGCTGTGTGTGCAGAGAGAGAGAGAGAGAGAATAGGAGGGAAAAGAGAAAAAAAATTGGACAGAGTAACTTAGAAGGAACATTTCTGCAGTTTGTCCAAATAAAATCTGAACTTTTTTTTCTTTTGGCACTCGGAGGGAATATTTTCAAAACTGAAGTCATTAACGAGTCTAATAGAACAGAGTCTTTATTGAGATCAGTTGGAGTCAAATCATGTTTGTAGAGTAATGAGTCAGGAACACACACGCACGTACACACTTACGCACATGCATAAATACATTTCATTTGTATTTTACAGTTATACACATGAATTCCATATTAGTTAGATTTTAGACACACTTCAGAAAATCTCTCTCTTTCTCTCTCTCTGTATCTCTCTCTGTCTGTCTCT
>JBBPDB010000040.1:6177887-6188441 GCA_037974465.1 Brachypetersius altus
GATTACTGCCTGCCTGCGCTTTCCTGCAGCCTTCCAGGTAAATCCGAGCGCTGGTCCTACGGCCAGCCTCGTGACAGCAACATTCGCCTCGTAGCTTCGGTTCAAAACTAAAGAAGCAAACTTTGGACTCTAAACAGGTCTTGGTGGCTTGACTACATATGGCATAAATGGAAAAGTGTGTAAATTAGACTGCTGAACCATTCCTTTAAGGAAATTCAATAACAATAACATTTCTGTAACATTTTTCCATTTCCAATTTAGGCAGCACATGGTGTTGAACACTGAGCTTTATTTGTAGTTTTACCTTAAAAAAGGGCATTCACAGGTTGACGGCTTTGCATCTTGAGCATTACTGACAAACTGTGTTTAGGGTAAACGACATAAGAACACACAAGTCTTTGATTAATTCTGATTACAGGCAGTGCCAATAGACAATCCCTAAATTTAAGATACTATTCTAGAGGTACTTTAAGCAAAGCATTTGTGTAATCAGTGTAAAATAGGGTTTCTTATGGACCATTACGAAACACAGGACATAAATAAATTCCAGTTCTAGATTCCATTTCACAAGAGTTTTTTTTTCTTCCATGAAGGCTTTTGAAAAACACACCAAAAGCAAAGTAGGGACTCAACAAAAGCTACATTACTATTAAAGGGTGAAGTACTGTCTTTTATGTAACAGGTTCTACATTCAGATCTTACAAATTAGGGATATTAAAAGGTAAACAGTAGAGAGTAACAATGTTGTAAGTAAAAATGTGTATTTGTAGTAAAAATGTGAGTTATCTACAACTGCAGACAAATATATGCAAGCCTTGAGTGAGGCAGAAGTTGGCAACTATTATATTAAGATAAGCCTGTAGCCCATTAGAATGCAAAAAGAAAACACTGAACTATATTCTATATTCACCATCAAACTGGCTATAGTTGCAAAAAACAAAGTTCTTTCGTACTGGTTATATTAATAACTTTTGGCCTTATAAAATGTAAATGAAGGCCTCAGGGTACCACTCTTGACTCGATAAACATTGAGCGGAAAAAATAACTTATGAATTAGAAGCTGATTTAGAACAGCCAGTAACACTTCATTCGTAAGGCTGCATGACCCCTACATAACCCTTTAATGACAGCTGACCTAAACCTACGTCAGCGTTTACAAAGGCTTACATCAACAAATCTTGCCACAAAGGCTATTTTTGTTCATTTTTATGCCATTTCACCACAGCATGTTATGGAAGTAGATGCTTGTTGGAATAAGCCTTTATTAATGTCTATATAGGCTTATGTCTGTTGTCATGAACGGCTTATGTAGACGTAATGAAGCCATGTGAACAACACCCTTCAATAAAGTATGAGCCACTGATTTCTTGATGCTAAGCACAATGTTTTCCAGAATATTTTTTTCTCTGCCTGAGATTAAAAGGAGAGTGCTACACTCTCCATTACAAAAACAGCTCTGGTACGACTTAGTCCTAATTTAAAATATATTAACCGGCCCTCTATGTTTGTTTATAACACAGAATTGTGATGTATTCATTTAATTTTTTTATTTTTTTTTGCAAGGCTAACAGCTGTTTTAGTGCATTTACAAAAAACACTCAGTGGAATCTAATAGATTAATTTGAAAGCATAATGACAAAGCATAAGCTACCACAAGAACGAAATGAAAAGCTGTCGCTGACTTGCATAGAATACTTTGTCTACCAAAGGATGCAAATAGAACACTGAAGACACTTACAGGTGGTGTGAGCCTGAGCAATGGTTTGTTTTCATACCTTCATGACGTTTTCTTACAAAAAAAAGAACAACCAACCAAACCCTCCTGTTTGTAACAAAGCTCCATAAATTTGTCTAGAAAAAAAGCCTTTAAGGCATATTATAACTTCTTTTACCAAGAACTGGTACAAATAAAAACAAGTTTTAAAAAAAGAACTTCAAATAAAAGACATTAAGAGAAAAGAATAGTCTGCAAAATGTTTTGTTTTTTTTTGTCAACAGTGGTGGTAGGATGTATTTGGAGATTGCTTTTATGCTTGAAACCTCTTTGGGAAGAGCATGGGGGCCACCAGGGTCCACATGTAAAGGATGAGACACACCCAGCAAGATGCCATCTTGATCCAGAACACCGACCAGCTCCCTTCCAGCAGGCCCTCGATCCTAGCACTGTCGTAACTGCAGATAAGCACAGATCACACACGACTCAGCTCACGCCAAAACACTAACTCCAAAATCTCAGTGTCTGTTTTGCCTACAAGATTTATGGACAAAAGTATTAGGACGTTTGACCATTACACCAACAGGGACTTTAATGACACTGCATTCAAATACAAAGAGTTTTTAATAAAAATGGGACTGTTCCAGTTCATTCCAAAGGTGCTGGATGGGGTTGAGATCAGGGCTGTGTGTGTCAGTCAAGTTCTTCCACACTGAACTCATGCAACCATGTCTTTATGGAGCTTGCTTTGTGCACTGGGACAGTAATACTGGAATAGAACAGGTTCTTCCCCAAACTGTGTCCATTAAGACTGTCCTTCACTGGAAGTAAGGGGCCTAGCCCAGACACTGAAAAACAGGTGTGTCCCCAATTCTTTTGTATACCACAGGATAATTTACAAATGTAAATGTATCCTGTGGTATACACACAGGATACTTTCAAAAACTGGTCTCTGTCCTATCTATAAATAAATTCTGCTGTTGTTTTTTCCTGAAATGAATTTAAAAATGCACACTCTACTGAATTAGCAGGCTATATTATGTTAGGCATGTTTACTAAATCTGGTACATGAAGCGTTGGATTGCAGAATGTAGGCAGCAACATGTTTACTTTGCCTGGCAACAGCTGCTCGATTGGTCAAGCCCTGATTTTTCTGCATTTCTGATTGGCTTATGGGACAGTCCATTGAAACACTGAACAATTCCTCCTCTCACATGGTGTCGTGACAGGAACCGGTTTGTGGCTCTACACATATGCAACACTGTCAGCGACATGAATAAGCACTAATTACAAGCAACAGACATAATTAAAAGCAAATTATTCCAATTCATTTCTTAGTATTTAATGCGCTAGCCTGACATCTGGGGAAATGAAATCAATACTGAAATCAGGCAGAAGAAAATACATTTAACGGCACATATTTTTCCTTATTTTGTGATGAATAAATAAAAATCATCAGACAAATGGCAGGATCAGAATGGTCTGAGGGGATGGAAATGAATGGACTTACTGGAACCAGTTTGTGGCGGTCATCATGACGTAGAGAGAGCCGAGGAAGAAGACAAAGTGGAAGTATGCGTAGCTGTAGACGGTGCCCTCTTTCTCATCATAATTAACATTCTGCCCTCCTGAGGTCTTTTCTTCATCATCATAGTCGTCTGAAACGTCAAGAGAAGACAGAAAGAGCTATGCAGTATACCACTCACTACCACCAGGAGGCTCCAAATACCTCTGCTTTGTAATTGCAAACCTGCCTATAAATTGGAAAAATATGCAAAACCACTTTATTCATTCTTACCTCCACCATCACCGCAGCAGAAACAGCAGCGTGCTCTCTGAAAGAATGACACAGGAAAGCATTAAACTAAACTCACTAAGAGCAAATGACCAGCTATAGATTTCAGTGTGGTCACAGTATGGCACTGAATCAAAGACACTTTATGGATAAAGGTATTGGGATGGCTGACCATTACACAAACATGGATTTTAAAAACATTTCATTCATATACATAGACTTTAATATGGAGTAGTTCCTCCACTTTGCAGTGATAACAGCTTCCACTCTTCCTAGAAGGCTTTCCACAAGATTTTGGAGTTTCTTTGGGGATTTGTGTCCATTCGTTCTGTAGAGCACTTATGAGGTCAGACACACTCATGCTGGAATACAAAAGGTTCTTCCCCAAACTATCCACAAAGTTGGAAGCATGGTGTTGTCCTAAATGTCTTGGTATGCTGAAGCATTAAGATTACCCTTCACTGGAAGTAAAGGGCCTAGTTCAGACCCATTTACTTCTGTCCATTTAGTGTATCTGTGAGCAGCATCACTTTGAGAGGTGTATTATTAATAGTAACACATTAAAAACCCATATATTTTCAACACGATACATTCTTTCCTCTTTAACTGACTGCAAAGTAGCCGAGCTTGTCCCTGTGGGGTCGTAAATTGAGTCAGTATGTAGAATTTCTTTGCCCTACTATGTTTTCTATTGTTCTCCATGTTGCCTTTATTGCTGGAAGCACTGCAAGACAACTAGGCACCTCTGAGGTACCCTTGAGCAAGGTACCGTCCCCACACACTGCTCCCCAGGCGCTGTGTTCCTGCCCGCTGCTTCGCTTGGTGAATGAGTTAAACACAGAGGAAGAGTTTCATGCTGTTCACACTGTTTGCTGTGGTGTGTTCATGAATGATAGAATGGTCACTTCACTTCAAATGTTTGAGTGAGTGCAGACACACATTCAGAACAGAAATCACTTCACTAAAATCTGATTTGTTTCATCAGAGTGACAATAAAAATGTAACCGACAAGTGAATTATATGCATTTTTGAAGTTCAATTTTCAGCATGTTAAAACATTTTCTTCACGCATCAAAAGCAATCTCATATCGAGACACTGAGGCATAACGTGATTAAAAGAGAAGATTAAAGGCAGAAGAAGCTTCCTTTCGTGTAGGTATTAAAAGGGTAAAAAGGCAGCACTGTACCTCATTTTCTTGCACCGAATTTCTGTACACTCGTAAAGCTGCCGAGCTTCTCTTTGTGGTGGAGGTCAAACTGGAGAGAGAAAGAGAGAAAGAGAGAGATAGAGATTTACATTTTTACACTGGATTCTGCGTCAGAGTGAAGGTACATTACTGGTAACAGAGTCATCCAAATGCAAGATATTTTTTGTTTTCTTCCACTTTGTCAAAGCTCATCATATCTGATCCTATCTAACCTGCAGCCTTGAGAAAAGAGCAAGATTGGCAAAACTGCTGCTCTCGTTTTTGCCATTTCTGCTCAAGCCATTCATGCCAAAGATCTTTCAGAAGCTCTACAGAATGGCATCTATTGAAAGCATTTTTTCTGCTTAAGCATATTTTTCTCTACATCAGTGCATTTTGTGGGAGACAAAAAAAAAAAAGTTGAAAATGTGATGGAAAAATCATCTCAAGTTAGGCAATGGCTGTGAATCATCTGGCTGACAATATACACATGTCACCAGCAATAACATCTGCCTGTAAATACACTCTCAGGCCTGGGAGGGACAGCTTCAGCAACTTGTCTGCACTTGATGGGAAACATGTGTGAGACTCCTGCAGTGTGTGAGAGCTAAATGAAGAAGGTTTCAATCTTCCCTTCAGCTTCACCAGGGCTACCTGCTTTTATGTCCAAATGAACACAGTGGTATAACCAGATGATTACATGTTTATGCCATGTTTTTGGCCAGTCTCTTCACACACCCTTTTAAATGACCCGGTTTGGCTGTGAGGGGATCTGCTTCAACGGCAAGAAATATGAGGGTGTCTTAGTAAAGGGAATAAAATGAACAGGCAAAAGTATAAAAAATGTGGGGCCAACAGTTCAACTAACAGTTACTGTAACTTTAATGGGATATCCCATGGACCCTCTTTTGACTACTGTAACTGTTTTTGTTTCCTCTTTCTTTGGAGTTACCATCATTCAAAGTTCATTGTTGAACAAATTATTTCATCTTAATTTAAACCAATAAGAAATCTGATCGGCCCTACATTTCCTGTAGTGTACTGCAAGCAGTCATATTGACCATGTTTATCATATTAACGTTACAGAGCATTTTTAAGTAAGCATTATGTAAACACTGCAGCACCTTTTCATAATCAACAGTCGACTCATAAATCACTCGTCCAGTTAGGTTTGTAACAATACACTACGCTCCGAATTCATTTCGATTCAGTCTTGTTTACAGTGCTTGTGTGGGTTAAGTTGACTGTGTTAGTAAACGTGCTGGTGTGGGTTAAGTTGACTGTGTTAGTAAATGTGCTGGTGTGGGTTAAGTTGACTGTGTTAGTAAACGTGCTGGTGTGGGTTTAGTTGACTGTGTTAGTAAACGTGCTGGTGTGGGTTAAGTTGACTGTGTGTTAGTAAACGTGCTGGTGTCGGATAAGTTGACCGTGTGTTAGTAAACGTGCTGGTGTGGGTTTAGTTGACTGGGTGTTAGTAAACGTGCTGGTGTGGGTTAAGTTGACTGTTAGTAAACATGCTGGTGTGGGTTAAGTTGATTGTAGGTTAATAAACATGCTGGTGAGGGTTAAGTTGATTGTACGTTAATAAACATGCTGGTGTGGGTTAAGTTGACAGTGTGTTAGTAAACGTGCTGGTGTGGGTTAAGTTGACTGTGTGTTAGTAAACGTGCTGGTGTGGGTTAAGTTGATTGTACATTAATAAACATGCTGGTGTGGGTTAAGTTGATTGTACGTTAATAAACGTGATGGTGTGGGTTAAGTTGACTGTGTTAGTAAACGTGCTGGTGGGGGTTTAGTTGATTGCACATTAATAAACATGCTGGTGTGGGTTAAGTTGATTGTACATTAATAAACATGCTGGTGTGGGTTAAGTTGACTGTCTGTTAGTAAACATGCTGGTGTGGGTTAAGTTGATTGTATGTAAACATGCTGGTTGCATGATAAACAACATTTAAAAAATTCATACCAAGAGTAAAGCACACAGCAGAACAAAATTGCGGTTCCCACGCCCTTCACTATTTTGCTGTCACTCTCCGATCCGGAGTTAAAGGGAAAGACACAGACAGTAACGTTTGCTCCATTTTGTTCCACCGCTGAAAGAGAGAAAGAAAAAGGATTCAAGAGAGGTAACAGGCAAGCGGTGTGAATCAGGGTGTTGTAAAGTGGCTTAGAAAAACATTTCAGAAAGCTACTGTGCCATAAAAGTTTTAAAACGTGGCCTAAGCTGCCTTAAGGCTCCACTTATCCAACCACACTGGCTTGTTAGATGATACTCTACAGTGTAAAACCACAGACACACCCAGAGAAACGAGGGGGGGGGTGAGAGGAACATGCACTAGAAAACAAGCAGCTCTTACTTTCTATGGGCTTGCTGGCCAGGGCGGAGAAGGTGAGGTACATGACGTAGACGCTGATAACAGCTGGCTGAAGGAGGCCTGAGGTGGGCTGGACTGTGGAGAGAACAGTACAACAAACATGGCTCTGATTAGGAAAACACAATATTCAAGTGTTTTCCGTGGTTTGATGAGCGGGTTTCACCTTATATTCTACTGTTAGAAGCACATATTGGAACACTTGTCTGAAAGAGCTATCCATGGGTCAAGGTCCCATTATTTGAATACTGAAATCATGATTCAGGTGACAATTTAAATGCAGTTTTTATTTTAAAATAAATATTTTTAATGTATTTGCAAGTATGTTTATTATACAACACCTTGCTACTAATTATTACTAATAGCTACAAGTGCCATAACATGAGGGAGTTGGTAAAAGGCCTTTCAGATGATTAAAAATGACATTAATCAGAGCTGCAAGTAGAATAACTAGAATGACTATAACTAAATGCAGCATTGGCTAATATTGACTCCCTGGGCCAAGTATAAAGACACATTAAGCACAAGTGGGTAGATTTCTGTCTCACCTTGCAAGAATAGCTACAAATTTTTGGTGGGACTGTGCTTTTTGGGGGCATTTTGCCACTGAATGAGTCCAGTGCACAAGAATATGCTACTATTTTAATGGTGCAGGCATATGATACTACTAATGTACAACACCACAGATGAATTTCTAGGAAGCTGTATGAAATGAAATGTGTACAGCTATAATTCACATAGTTGTACAACACGGAGAATGAAATTATAATCATCATAATAAAATTAATTCCTGGACAGGCCAGTCAGGGTTGTTCTGTGTGGAGCATGTTGTCCCTGTGTTTGTGCAGCTTTTCTTCAAAGACATGTATAGCAGGTGAAATGGAGATGCCAAAATGCCCCTAGGTGTGACTGTGTGTGTGTCTGCCTGCAAAACCTAACAAAGAACACTGTAGGAAATTAAACCACCCTATAAATACCTCTGACGTGACACTCTGGACTTTCAAAAGCACCTGCACTTTATCTCTGTTCACTGCCACTACAGACATACTGAAAGCTGTTAGATAAGCTTTAATTAGCTTTTACATACAGCAGCCTGGGGGAAAACATGTCTTATGTTACAAGGAAAAATGTCCAAGTATGATTTGTACTACCTGAACATCATCCCTGTGAAAGGTTGCTTCAAAAATAACTGAAGCCAGACTCAAACACTAAGAACTAATTTTTAAAACTGCTTATAAATGACTTATATTTCTATTTACAATATGATTGTCCACAGACAGATCATCCGCTCCAGACACATCCGCTTCCATACAATCTGCTTCATCACAAGTAGCATCTACAGAGACAGGTCCACACCCAGACTGTACATAAACAGTGCCTGAGCTGGATAAGAGCAGCCAAAAGTTCACGTCCCAATCTGCAGACGTAATGACTCACATGTCTGAATGCAGGGTGAGATGGCCAGCAGAGACACAACGATGCAGAGACCAGAGTTTACGCCCAGGAAGATCTTGTTGAGGTAGCAGGCCTCGGAGTGAGTGTAGAACAAGGCCATGAACACCATGGCCCCTACAGCCACAGAGAAGAGTACCAGTACAACAAAGGCCAGCGCCGCATACCAAAACTTATTATACTCCACTCCTGACGTCCTGCAGAGAGCAAGAGAGAGAAATGAGAAACTCGTAACACAATTTTAACAGAAATTATATTCATATCATTTCCAATTCAACCTGATACAGACTGTAACTTCAGTGTAAATCAAAACAAAACTATATTAATACATTTAAATAGTATGTCAAAACCTATTAAATAACATTAATAACTCATCTATGTCTTTTATTACAAGTTCTATGCTGAATTGTCATCTCAGACTCAAAGACTCATTTTCTTTCTGTACAGTGAGTGAAATGTGGTTTCAGGGAGGGTCTGTTTTCTCAGATGTTGGGGGCGGTGGGAAGGGTAGGGTGGAGGGAATAGGAAGCATAATAATATCTGTCCTTGCTGGTGCTTGATGATGTAATCAACTCAGACGTATCACGGTACATGGGTCACGGTTCGGTACACGATGTCTTTCGTAGAATACGCGATACGACGGAGAAGACGTGATTGAAGTAATACAGAAAAATAAAAGAACCACAAAGTGCAAGTAAATCATAAACCTGGGTCGTAGTGTGGTGCAATAGTGCCATCTACTGGCGTAACACTTCTGCTGCCTTACACATACATAAAAATATAAGCAAGAGAGTGTGTTTACTGGTTAATACACTGCTGTTTATTTAAAATAACAAACAAACCAAGAACTTTTTGTTTCTTAACTTTGCTCCCAAAACAGAGGTACGTATGTTTTTTTTTTTTTTGTGTTCTTGCTTTGTGCCCCCTTTAGAATTTCTACCAGTGACCCCACCCCCCACACACACACACACTCCCCAGCACTATTATTATATAGAAGCACACAGAACAGCGCTTGCTTTTTCTCATTTCACACAGTAAAGCGTCCTGAAGCCTTCAGGGAAGTTTAATTCTTTTACTGCAGTCAACAGATTCATACACAAATTAATCCACCAATAATGAACATAATATAAAAACGAAACATTTTAAAAAATCCACAAAAAACATTTAAAATATCCACAAAAAATCTATTAAAAAAACGAAATAAATTATCAAATTTTTACATAACTGTATGTTGCTGTAAATACATTTGAATGTCTGATAAAAGCACTGCAGATCAAATGCAGTCACTTAAAAGAATAGAACTGTGCCACTAAATTAAAAACTAAAACAACAAAACCAGATTTTTTTAAAATATTTTTATCAGTAGTCATGGCCCTGAAAAGCTGTTGAACTCTTAACAAGGGCAAAATTGTTTTGGGATATTTAAGTCTTATCGCGATTAATCATTCATTTGAATAAACGGAAAAGGAATAGTGATAAGCATCACTGAATTTTACTATGTGATATTTTAAACCGCTACAGAAGTCATGAAGCAATTGCCCTTATATACTCTCAATCACTGGCCCGCGAAGGCTTTTGATTGGGCCGTGGATCTAAAATCGAGACAGGCCATTGGTCCGCAATTTGTTGTTTAATATCATCTAATGAGGCCAAGTGGCCTCTGGCGACATGCTGTGATAGACAGGTGGGCCTTAATGTTAAGAACCCTTGCTCTAAAGAGCAGACTTAGGTGAAGATGTAGGCGAATGCAGAGCTCGGATACATTTGAATGGAGCTCCTGAACAGAGGGCAGGTAAATGTTAAATTATGAAAAATGTCTAACCATAAATGATTGCCGTAACATGAATAACAAAATGGTTAAAAATATGAAAGATGCTGTATCCCTGTATAAAAGCTTTTTTTCAGTGTGTGATGAGAACGATGCTTAATTGAATCTAATGTTTAATTTTAACTATTAACTGTAAGACTGTCCCTGTAACTAATGACTGTGAGACTGTCCCTGTAACTAATGACTGTAAGACTGTCTCTGTAACT
>JBBPDB010000040.1:6196960-6222847 GCA_037974465.1 Brachypetersius altus
AAAAAGAGGGAATGATTTTCTTTGGTATGAAACACTGAAGTTTACTGAAGGTTACTCTTCTCCTGAGGAAAAAAAAAATCAAAAAAAAAAAAAAAAAAAAAAAAAAATCACACAGACAGCCACCGCCTACTATTTTTCCATTGAAAGAATTGTAAGACTGGTAAAAAAAAATACTTTCACAATTATCCTCTGAACACAAAAATAGTGAATCAGCCAAGACATGCCTGGCTAGGCTAATGTAGCTGACAGCCAAAGGAAGAATGTACCCATGTACATGCTTGGCTGAATTATTAAGTAATGTCAAATCCATGCTTATGAGGTTTTTGACACTGTATCACACACTGTTAGCTATAAAGACAAGTCAGGAAAAAAAAACCTGACACTTCACAACCGCTGTTTTTACCCTTTTGGGTCCATTTTTAGATAAAAGGGTAACAAACTGTCAGAAACTACAAAAGCAAATAATCCCAAAAGCATCTCAGTGTTAAAAAAATAGATCTTACCCGGGAGAGAGAGTGTTCTATGTGATGCTCACTCTACCACTGAAAAAACATCTTGGTGCCAACATGCTTCTGAGAAAAGCCCTGTCTGAGAGTTTTTCTGTTTCTCTTTAAATACGTTAGAGTCCAGAGCAAAGCTAGCACAGTAAACACTGAAAACTCAGACATGGTCAACACACCTTGGCTGACCGTCTTAGCTACTTTTCCACTGCACAACGTACCAAAACCTTTGAGGTCAGAAAACTGGAACCGGGCTTTTCCATTACTCATCAGACCAAAGGGTCCATTTATGGCTTCATCATCAGGACCTAATGGTGCTCCAGGTCTCTTATGTAGCTGAAGCCAATTTATCAAATCTTTACGCTTCCAGATGAAAATAAAGGCACCATTATTTCACTAAAAGTGCACGTAAACTAGGCTAGTGTGTTGTATTTAGATAACAAAAGTACTTTTGCAAAGAACTGGTATTAACTAGATAGGAAGTTAATACTATTATCAGCATTTGTGATGACCTCCATGGAACAGAACTCAGAATACGACCTGACCTATTTTCACACCACACCTGAAGTCAATTTAGCAACTCTTTCCACTTCCTCTTCCAAGATAAAGCAACTATTATATTACCAACAGGTGCACCAGAACATAAACTAGACTGTTGTGTTGGTCTATGATTTTTAAATGATTAAGTTACTTTTGAAAATAATTCACTAACATGGTATTGACTATAAAAAAAAAATATGCTATTAGTAGCCTTTATGATGGACTTACAATATGAGGAAACGCTCAAGTTTCAGGACAGTGTGAGAACCAGAGAGTACTGAGAGCTAAATCTTTACGTAGGGAGTAGTGGAAGAAGACAGATGCATTAGGAGAGGAGATGGTCTCTGAACAGGCGAGTCTTCAGGAGGAACATTGTAAAATGTGGTCCTATGTTTGATACTGTGTGACATTTGTGCCAGCATAACTACTATTAAGCTAAGATAACTAGCCAACCAGAGCTACAAAAGGACATTCCGTCAGCTCCACTTCGTCCATCCTTGCTTTTGAGTGTGCAGTGGTAAAAGGGGTCACTGTGGAGGGTTCGGCATGAGGATGCTCTGTCTTAGGTTAGCAATCAACAGCCCCAAAAATAACAGGAGCAATGAAAACTCACATGTTTCCGCATTTCTGCATCCACGGTGGGCGACATCATGATGACGCAGATGATGGTGACCAGCATGAAGTAAAGCGCGTACATGAAGCGCGTGCCCGTGGACTGCTTGATCTTGGGACAGCAGCCGCAGCATAGCGAGCAGGCGGCTGAACCACAGCAGCAGGCAAACTACGGGAGAGAGACACACATATTAACAAAGTGCACTAATGACTGTTATTCAGCTAAAACTGCTGTTAGGTTTGGTTTGAAGAGCTCGAAGGCGGAAGTTTAGCCATGTGGATTAAATCTTGATAATAGTTAGGTCCGTTAAAACAAATAAGAGAAGGACGTCTAAATGTGTTGCTCTGAAATGAGGGGCTGAAGCTTAATCTATTATAAACAGAGACAGTGGCCAAATTTCAGCTGAGAAAACACACACACACACAGACACACACACGAAACACCTCATTGGTCATTTTCACTCCTAGCAGCAAAAACAGCTCTCCCATTGGACACCAAGCTGAAGGGAGCACTGGGCTGTTACTATGAAACTGAGCTCAGTACATGACACACGTTAGACACCAATTGCTGAGCTGCATTCCCAACATGATCCCTCACCGCACCACACAAGGATCCAAGATCAGTGCACGGTGTCTGGGAGTTCCATAATCTCTTCATCTGCCGTCTGTTTAGGAAACGAAAGCAGACAAGAGTGCTTGATGACAGATCATCTATAGCTGATGTCATACGACAGCACTCATTTTCAGTCGCACTGATTAACAACAACCCAACATGACACTGATCCTGCTGATCCTGATGCAGAAAGATTTACATCTGACTGAATTAGCATTACAGAGGAAAGTTCTTATATTTCAGAACGGCTACAAATGAATATTGATGAATAAGAATTCAGCATGGAAGCCCAGCAAAATCTAAACATTATACTCTTCATTGTACACATCATCAAATACTGGAATGAAACACCAATCAGACAATCATGTGTTCAAAGTAGATCCTCTTTTAAAACATTTATTTGCCAAAACCAGGCTGCAGAAAAGATGCTGCCCTAAAAAATAACTAGTCACAAATGAGTAGTCAAAGTTGAGGCAATGCTGTTTTATTAAGGCAGCTTCATGGTCCTTGAGAGCAGTGATCAGATCAGCCCTTACAACTCATGCACAGGCCTTTTTAGATACCACATCCCCTTTACCCAGGTAACATCCACTCTTGGATTCTTGCCTCCTTCCTAAGTATTTGCCAATAGATACAACAGGTCATGTACCACTTACTTCGTATTCCTCATCCCAAATGGCAATGTCCCATTTTATTGCCCCCGCTCATGGATCATTAATCTTCCATGTACACACAGAGTCCATGGTCCATGAATTTATATGGACGCCAACCCTCAACTAGCTGTTTATTCAAATCCATGCTGCATGGCCTTCAGACGTAAAAACACCCCATCACCTATCTGAACCATGGAGCTCACTGTGGTTCAGAAACCGAGGACTAAACTGTGAGAAACCGAAAACAACAAGACGTTTATCATATTTGAAGCATTGCCATCAAGTGATCACCCTATCCAGTGTACTGGCTGGACTGAGAACCACTTTTAGCCACAGACTCACGTGCATAAAAACTCCACCGAACGCCACAGGACATCCCTTCCTCCCCACCACCATCAGACTCGAAACCTCTCTCTGTCACGCATCCACACAGTAAACTGTGCAAAAACCTGCTGTTACTTTATTGTGCACTTTATTGAATTGAAATCATTATGTGCATTATAATCTTACTGTGATGTGCAATAGTCTACCATGTGCAATTTCAGGTAAAAGAACATCATTATGTGCAATTTCTTATTCTGTGCAATAGTCTGATCATGTGCACTATCATATAAAGGTGTGGAATCATTTCATTATGCAAGATCTTATTATTATATGCAATAGTCTTACCATGTGAACATCACTACTTATGTCAAGATTACAATATTTCTGATCTCTAATTAATGCAATAACATGGTCCTAACCACCATTTGTGTCACAAAACTGTAAGTTACTTATCTATTAGTCGCAGCCTCAGTCGCATTCCCACAGAACGTTGGCTAAATGTCTGATGCATATGGTACACTTAACTGGAAACATTTCAGGAATCTTGAAGTCGTCATTTGATTGGTTGAATTTTATCGGATGTCCAGGAGACGCGGGTGTCGCGTTTATTTTCGGTCCGGCGAGAAACAAAGCACAGACGT
Organism: Brachypetersius altus; assembly: GCA_037974465.1. Taxonomy (NCBI): domain Eukaryota; kingdom Metazoa; phylum Chordata; class Actinopteri; order Characiformes; family Alestidae; genus Brachypetersius; species Brachypetersius altus. The sequence continues at coordinate 6,200,844 of JBBPDB010000040.1, forward strand.
GTGATCACTGACGTGTGATCGCAGACGTGTGATCGCGGACGTGTGATCTTACTGATTTACTCGCTGTTTTGATCAGATGTGGTAATGCAGACGCCATTGTTATACGTGCACAACAGATCAATGACTTACTGCTTGTTTTCTTCTCCTTTAATTTTCTATGCTGACTGACCTGTTGTATGTTGGTCTGTTGAGCGGGGACATTTCCACGCCCCGAAACGTGATGCTGAACGAAACGAACTGTGATTGGTTGTTTGACATGTCAGTCAAACGGCCTTATGGGCGGGCCTTGGCCAAAGAAAGTGGCTATGAATTCCAGACCTTCAGCCGTCAGTCTGAGACTACTTATCTATAGCAGTGGTTCCCAACCTGGGGTCCGAGCCCCACCTTAGGGGGGCACAAGAGATTGCAGGGGGTGCGCACAATTTTGTCTTGTGCACATTCAATTAATAAAATCCCAATGTCTAAGAAACGTAAAAGTGTGTGTGTGTGTGTGTGTGTATATAAGTGTATAAGAACAAAAACCTACTGCTGTTTATGTTTTGCAAATAAAAGTTTGTACTTTATTCTTTTTGTGCATCTATGTGGGTAGGAGTTGGGGTTGGGGGGCCTGGCTTGCCTTGGACACAGGCAAAGGGGGCTTCAAGTAAAAAAGGTTGCTAACCACTGATCTATAGTATTTATACCCAGAATCTGTGTACATACAGAAGTGTATTTTCATGTTTTTATTGGATGTATTTAGACAATATCTTGTCACTGTGTGTCTATGTAGTCCTGAAATAAGCCATTTCCTGAGTTTTCTGATTCTGAAGCTAGTTGTCAATCATCTTTGATGAAAAAAGGGTGTTATTCACACTGTATTGTACCAGTGGGCCTACTGCCCATTCCTACTACAGTATGACACTTCTGAATTCAAAAGACCTGGTGGGGTTTTAGAACTTGACAGGCGAAAGGGCCTATTATAGTATTATTAACTGTCCACAATTCATTGCTAAGAAAAGTAAACTCCATAGTGCATGTAATTACATACAGAAAATTCATTTATAACAGGGAACTGAACTACATAAAGCCTTTAAGTACTGCTGAAAGACGAAAGAACTGCCACACGCAGCACCCAAGTTAATGTGACCCAGACTACAACAACAACACACTTCCCCCAACAACAAGCCTTGGAGTGTCTCCCCCTTCCCCTGACAACAGGTGGCCAGCCTGTAAAGACTCCGAGCATCAACCTACATTCCTACATCGCCTATGGAAACAAACAAAGCTTGAAATGTACATCCAAACCTCACAGGGTCCAACTACGCACCAGGGGTTTGACTGATGGACAAAGCTATTGTCCATCATCAAAGCCTGACAGTAATCATGATGTTGGCCCAGCATTGTGACACCCTCTCAAACCAAACACATAGTTTCCTCACACAAAGACTATTCAGTTGCTGCAAAAGCAAAAGTTTATTTGTAGAGTTGGGAATTCTCATTTCCTAAACATTACATATAGGACCTACTTGAGGTGAATACATCATGCATCAACATAATGTGTGCAACTTTACCTCCACTGCTTTAACACCACGGCTGTACTTTTCCCCAGCTATCATTACATTTTGACAAAAGATTACAGTGGAAAAATCTGCCTTTTTAATTATATGGTGTTTAAAATGAGCAGGGACGCATACTAAAGTTAAAAAATGTCAACTTATATTTTGGGTACACTATAAATGAAGTGTTTGGTATAGTATGTAAACACAGTCATAAAACATAATTACCCCTCACTCTTCTCAGTACTGTCTTAGCAACTGCAAAGAAGAGTAGGGAGTGTTTTCTCACATGAATCTGGCTAAATATATTAAATAAAACTAAAGAGAATAAATGATTAATTAGTAAACAGTCATTTAATGTTCAGTATATCATTGTGTTCCTTGTGGAAGCGCAGCATCACTTGTAAGCTCCATCAGAAACCTGGTTTGACTCCTTCATTATATTTTTCACAAATTGAAGTGATGGCTGGAGGCATCGGAGAGAAATCTGGAACCAAACCTGTGCTCTCCATATTAACATTTATTTAACGTTTTGGTTCACATTTTACTCCCAGTGCAGCTGGGACATTCTGAATGTAGTTTTTATTATCTAACCCTTTTTTTTACCTTTATGGAATCGGAATTGATAACATTAAAAAGATCCCCAAGCCTTTTAGGATTGAAAGGTTCTACTTTAGCTTGTTCCTTCTCGATACATCCCATCCCCCTCTAGCCCCGACCGGGAGACAGTGGTCCTTTTACCGAGCCCTCTTGAGCCGCCCTTTTGTCCTCTCCAGCTGTCAGCAAGGGTCTGGGTGAAAGGTGACCGGCCCAAACCGAGGCCAATAACCTGGACACAATAAAGGCTGAGAGCCTCTCAAACTCTGGTTTAAACTGCTTCGCTCTCATTCCGTCACCCACAGAAGAAAAGAACAAGGACAGGAATCCACAGAACCAGACAACGGCCCGAAATAAACTTCTTTCTGCAAACGTTTTAGCACCGGGGGAAAAAAACGTGCCCCTCAATCAAGTCTATTTTGCGCAACAAACGTCTGAACCTTAGCAATTACATCCAGAAGCCGTCCAAATAATGACTCAACAATCACTTTTCCTGCTCTCCAAGACATTAATCTGTCACTGGCTTTACCGAACCATGCACAGCGCTGTCTAAAGACAGAAACAACAAAAAGACTACAATTTCTTTATTAGTGCGCGTCTCTAATCAGGCTTCTTCTGCTGCCAAAATTTGGAAACAATTAGGCTAATATGAAAGACAGCTCTGTTGGAGTGTTAGCTGGGAAAGTCGGCCAAAAATGTATTGCTTCAGTATTTGATGTGGGCACAAAAAAAACCCCCGGTCCTTTCTCTAGGGCACAGACTGCAGCTACACCAAACACTCAAACATCCAACTGCAGTATAAGATCAATGGATTAAAAAGAGGCACTGATGGATGGATGGAGTTTGGTTGGCAATCATTTGTCAGATGGAGGAAATGGCTTTTTCAGTTGCAAATGGAGAGTCCTGGGGGGAAAAAAACAACAGAAAAAGAGTAAACACTCCTCTTTCAGCAGCGGGGACGCTACTCTGACTGTGGCCTCTCGGATAACACAGAGTAGAGGTGATAGGGTGTGTGAAATCCACAGCAGGCTGAGAACATCTTACTACTTCCCACACTGTCAGCACTGCTTTACCTCCACGGCTGCATTTTCCCCAGTTCACTGCGATATAATACAAAAAAAATTGAGACCTCTTACAGGCAGGGAGCGGTCATTACATTTTGACAGAAGATTAGAGGGGAAACCTGCCTTTTTATTTACATGGTGGTTAAAACGAGCAGGGACCTGAGCTAACAAGGTCAACTTTATTTCAGGTACACTTTAAGTAAAAGAGTTTTGAATATTATGTAAACACCAATTACTCCTCATTCAGTACAGTACTGTGCAAAAGTCTTACACAAGTGTGAAAATAACATTTAAAAACTGTTTGGATGAATAGTGAGCGTATTTTTCCACATTAATATTCTAAATAAAACTACAGAGTCAATATAAATGACATTAAACAGTGATTTTATGTACAGTATGTCAGTGTGTTTCTTGTGGAAGTATTACTTGTAGTTTACATGAGAAGCCTGGTTTGTCTCAGTCGGTCCATAACACTGACCGGAGGCATTGAAGAGAAACCTGGAACCAAACCTGTGCTCTCCTTACAGGCTCACAAAATATCAACTACTTTTAACAAACAAATCATGATACTTCTTAGTGTTCCTGCTTGTTTGTGTTTATTCTAATGTTAACTTTACTAGCAGAAAGACACATTAATGCATAGGTGCCTAATACATTTGCACAGGACTGTATGTGGGAGCTAAGTGACAAAAAAATCTTCACTCATGTCACAAAAACAAACACAGTTACATGTCTCCAGGAGTTTAGCCCGGACCATTCATGCTGCAGTTATGTGTTATAACCTGGAGCACTTTTTGAATGATGCATGATAGAGGACAGCCTATCAGAATAAAGCTGATTTACATAAATTCATCTTAAAGCCACAGAAGGGAAAAAAAACAGTAAATGGTCATTTAAAAAGGAGTTTTTGGTTTTTAAACTCGTGCAAATATTATTCATAGACCTAGATTTAAACCAATCATAAAGCAGAATGCAAGAGATCTTGAGGGTTCATTCAGACCATGACTGTCTCACACACACACACACACACACACAGAAAAGCTTCCTGTCAAAATGTGCCATGCTTCTACAGATAGACTAGCAACCAGAGGCATATTTCATGATGTTACATCATGCATCCCTAACTACTATACAGCTCAGTATTAAATAATACAACAAATGCCATAATAAACTGTCACCAATCACAGACACATTGATTCATTGAATGTATTTGTATCAACTGCTAATTAGCAATAAATTAATTATATGATTTACATTTGATACCCATGTCTCCAAACACAGGCCTAGCACTACAAGGGGGCAAAAGGGGGTGTTTCCCTCTTGACAATATCTTCTTGACTCCTCATTTTCAAAAATAATGAGTTTAGTCACCGGCATGGCCAGAGAGCTAGAGTTCTGAACTTTTTTTTTTATTTTAGCATAAAGAAACTAGTAACTGTGAGGAATTTCTAGTCTGTATACCAAAAATGAACAAAAGGAAAGCTGTAGGGATTAAACAGCAGAGGAGATGGATTAAACCCATCAAAAAGAGAGCTATGTGGCTGAATTGGCTTTCTAAGTCCGACTATCTAACAAGCCCATTAGATTCCGAGTCATGGATTAGCCAGTGAAAACCGTTGACATGCCAGGCTCAACACTCTGCCAGACGGAGCAGCACTAGCCAAGTGGAGTGAGGCTTGTGTTTTGTTATCGTCTGATAGTAGAAATTCCTCCACATGCATTGGCACAGAATACCGCAGCATTTGGCTTGCATGATGTCACTCAGGTTGTCTTCATAGCAATGGATATTTCACTCAGATTACACTGCCACCCCTCCCCCTTTGTTTTTTCCTGGCACTGCCCTTGTCCAAACACACTGAAGTTTCACTTGCCAAAAAAAATGTCTCCCTTGTAAACAGCTTACATCACTGAGTGTGAATCATGAGGTAGTCATCAAGTCATGGGTTGAAGTCTTTAACAGTTAACTTACTAAACCTGACAGTGAACAGGGGAGCTGATTGAGTTTGTTTAGGCAAGAATTTCACCAAACTGTGCACGACACCAGTCCTCCAGTATAGGATATTGAGTCCGCCGATCAAGGGTCTCAACTTATGCAACTGAAGAAGAGTGCTTGAACATGTTTATGTGATTAAAGCAAAAGGTGTCTTTTCGAGATTTTGTCTACTCTAAAGGCAGAATCCTTTATCAGACACTTTCATGGGATCACTGTCAAACCTCAAGTTGTATGGATTCAAACACAAGCAGCTCTTTCCTGTCTGATTCAAAACGTTCTTCTTTAGATGGAAATTTGTCCTCCAGATCAGCGTTTGTGCCCATTGACAGTCATGAATAGCTCAGTGGAATGTCTTAAAGACCCTCACAAAGCCTAGACCCGTTTCCGTTGTGCGGCTGGATTGTGCTAAGTGTTACAAAGGAAATCCCCTCGAACCAGCGCAGTGGTATCAGGTGAATAGGCGCAGAAAAATACACCGGCAAGCCGCCCATGCCCATCTCGCACCACCTCGGCCGGCTGTGGGGCCAACGACTCCTGACAGGCTTAGCGCTAATGAGACAGCCCAGCAGACGCAGGCCGCCTTCTTTCTGTTTTCCCACTGCTAATCTTATGCAAACAAGCAGCCTCATGGATCCAAGTAGGAAATGAAAAGACCACCCGCGGACCACGCAACTCACAAAAAAAGGGGGTTACCAGAAAATGTGGGCCGTTCAAGGCAGAAATTAGCACGCCGAGACTGTGGAGGACACTATGTTGACAAATCTATTGTTCTGCATTTCCCACATTATCTCCACCACTCCTTAAATGCTCCCTAATTGTGTTCCCAGTGTTGTCCTCTATGACTAAATAGGGTCAATCTAACACATTTGGTGAGCAGCCATAGTGGACGGAAACAAATGGCATGAATTAAATCAGCATCAGCATCAGCTGAATATTAGAGACATTCAAAAAAGCCAAAGAAAAGCTTCACAAGTCTTTACAACTCGGTCTGTTGTAAGTTAAGGTTGTGTTTGTTTCAGGAGGTCTAAAAAGAAAGAATAGTTGATGTCTGGGCGGAAAAAAAAACACTTTCCCAAAGAGAAAACTGTGAAACTAAAGGCTGTGTCAATACTGTATTGGATCTTCTAAAAGAAAAGAGGAGTTTAGCAAGGAACTGTGGACAAATTTCTCAGCTGCAAGATGGACAAGTACATATAAGTCAGCTACCAAGAAACACAACAAACAAGTCTTATGGAGGACAATTTTAGTCCACACTGAGAAAATCCAAAGACTGAATTATCAGACGTTTTTTTAAGTCCTAAATTGATTACAAAGGGGAGGAAATTAGACGATTATTTCTACGTATACGTACACATTTAAAACCTCACCACCTCAGGCTCTGTGAACACAATTCTCAGTTGCCCGATGAGAACTGGACAAGAAAATAACAAGAAAAATGTTATCCAACTACTCAGAAACACAACAGAGAAGCCTTTTGGAGGACAATATAAAGATTGTAGGGAGGAAAAAGAACAAGTATTCTTATCAGACATAGGACATAGTTTTTGACCAGGAGATATTTCTGTATTTCTGGATCTAAACACCTCATCGAGCTCTGTCCTGCTACACATGACGTAATGGAGATGCTCTACCTGGTCACAATGTGCAAAATGAAAAATAAAATACAAAAAAACACCAAACAAAATTGTAGCGTTTCTGTAACCTGCTGTTGTGTTATTGCAAAACTGATACTAAGTAGCAATAGCCCATTAGCTAACAACAACTCAACAACTCGACACGAACAAAGGAGCTGAGGCTGGGGGGGGCAACTTTGAAAGCATGTGGAGGTTGCTGTGAGCATTTACCCTGTCTTTTGGTGAAAATCTGGAGTCTCTATCGAGTAGAAGAACTGGCAAAAATGAAGAACAATTCAATAAAGCGAGCGCAGAAACGTCTTTCAGCCACAAAGCCCAATCCAGAAACCGCTTAGACAGGACAGGACAGCAGGGCACTCACCTGGGAGATACAGCAAGGAATGCACATCTTCACAATCACGGCTCAGATCCAAAAAATGAAGCCCCTTTCACATATATAATAGCACCGTTACAGTAGGAGCCAGATGTTGTCCTGACACCACTCGCTCCGTCTCTGTCTGGCTTCGAGCTGTTCCTCACCCCGAGTGAGAGAGAAAAAAAAACAGCCCACACTGCCCAAAAGATGCTGTTGTCGAGGCTGAAAGGTCCTACATAAATGCTAATTCAGTTCCTCAACACTGGGTCTGGACAGTCTTCACATTTTCCCTCTGAACTTCTCCCTTTTCATCCCAAATCAAAGAAAAATCTCCTTGGGTCCCACTTCCGCTGTCGTCATTGTTGTGGCTGACAGCCCCCTTATGAATCTGTAAACTGTAACACAACACGATCACTGTGTGGACAAAAGTATTGGGACACCTCTTAATGATTGAATACTTCCAGTGAAGAACAGTCTTAAAGTTTCAGCATACCAAGATATTTTTGGCACATTTTGGGGAAGAACCTTTTCTATTCCAGCACGAGTGTACTCCAGTGCACAAAGCAAGAACCAGAAATAAATGGTTGGACGAGCCCTGACCTCAGTCCCAGCACTTTTGGGATGAACTGGAACAGACATAGTGAACCAGGCCTTCTCGTCCAGCATCAGTGTCTGACCTCATAAATCGGCACAAATCCCCACAGAAACACTCCAAAATCTTGTGGAAAGAAGAAATGTGGAAGCTGTTATAGCTGCAAAGAGGGAACCAACTCCATATTCATTTTAATTCAGTGGTAACCCCGAGAGTGCAATGGTCCCAATGCTTTTGTCCACATAGACCTGCTGCACATCTTTGACACTACAGGACACCTGTAGCCTACTGAGTTTTGTTTTTACCCATTTTAAGCAGTGTACACCATGAAATACTAGTGTTTAACTACAATGTTTTTTCCACATTAAAGTGCAGTAAACTATAGTATTTGTGTAGTATAGTAAAGTGCACTACAATGCCGTCTATAGTAACGTAGTACACTCCATTGTCTTCTATAGCAAAATATAGTACACTGCCGTGTCTTCTATAGTAAACTGTAATCTACAACAGTATCTTCTGTAGTGTAGCATATTACAGTGTCTTTTAGGAAAGTGTAGCATACTACCTAAAAGACACATTACCGTACTATACTACAGTCAAATGACACAATAACAAAACAAGTAGAACTTGTTCTAAAACTGTAATTAGTGTGCAAACACATTTTCTCCTTTAATTAATTTAAAAGTGAAGACATTTTAATATTTAAAGATGTAACGAATACTTTATCAAACGTTTATTCGTAAATGGTTAAAGTGCCCAAGTACGTGTTGTGGTCCACACTCCTGACCCGGAAAAATATCTTTAGTATTATTAAAATACACTAGAATATTTAATCTAGTATTTGGCTTTTTACTGGAGGAATTCAGTTAACATATCTTTTGTAGTTGGAGAAGTCAGTTGAACACTACAAATGTTTCCTGAAGTGTTTGGAAATGTGATTATCCTGATTGCAAATAGCAAAAATTATACCCATGAGCATATCAGATAAGACAATAACTCATGGCAGGTTTTCGACCTAATAGTCACACTTCTTTAATGAAGTGCCAGAAGGCACAAAGGTTCAACAGAAGTGTCTATTGCAATAGTGCTTCAGGCTAATGTGAAGCGCAGCCTTCCTCGCCCATAAAACTTGCAACCCTTTCCGTATTTGGAGCTGCATGCACACCAGGTTGTCATGGCAGAAAACCAGGCAAACTTCCATCTACTTTCCCCAACACCATTCGCAGCGGAGTCCTATGAAGCTCTAAGCTAACAGATGAGGTGATGAGTGGTGTGTGACAACAGCACCTCCCTCAGGGCTCCAGTGCCAACTAATGAATCAGCATGGGAAATATTTCTGTTGACTGGCAGCAAGGGACAGGGCTAGCTAGACAGCTTGTGAAAAAATTAATTTCAGTGCACCTTTAGAATTTTAAGGCAAAATTGGACGGTCCTTGAAATAGGACCATGATTTTGGTTTTCTCTGAAAATCAAAGTATCTAGATTCTACAAGTCTACTTTACAAAAACGTAAACACAGAGAGCAAATTTGTTGTTTTATGTAACTGGAGAGAGTGGGGGGGAATTAGAGGACCAGGATTAACTCCACATTTCACCACTGAGGAAGTCTATTAAATGCAGCTCATAGATTCCTATGCAGTTTAGGCCCCAGATTCTGGTTGCTTAGCAACCAGAGCAGACCAATCCAGGGACCAGCTGCTTACAGAATAAAACAAGATTTGGAGCATCTAAACGAATATAACATTGCGATTGTGTGGTACAGCATTTAATTCCGAAACAACACAAACAAGAAACCACTTTTTGTTCCTCATAATTTAATTACTTTACAGCATGTAAAAAAATAACTGAATATTTCACAAATCAAGAAACCATAAATAGGCCTGTCCCAGCAGTCGCAATCATTTGTTAAGTGAATAGATGGCCGATGTATTAGTTGTCAGGTTTCCAGCAGCACTAGTGGTCACGTGGCTCGACGATAGACAAGTTCTCCAAACCTCCTCGACTAGAAGACCAGTTTTTTCTTCAGTGTAGCTAAATAATAAGACAAAAACTAAACAATGAGTATACAATAACAAACTTGATACTGCAAACAAGTTTAACATGATACAGGGTATCTGTGTTGCAACAGTAGCAGAAAATTATGTATATCAGAGTGAAAAATAATGTCTGAGCCAATTCTATATATTCTCATAAACAACTACCCTGTATCCTGAAATAGCATACACTTCTATCGTATTTCTTCCGGTGGAGTAGTAGGGTGGTGTAGACCGGGCGTTTCTTACCTTGCTCAACAACATCCCGCTTTCTCTTAATGCCAATAGTGAGGTTTTCCTTTTCTTTCAGAGCTTCAGCTGAAAAGTTTGGTCTAGGAAGCTGATGTCCTGGGGTGGGTGCAGGTCTCTGGCTGAAATATCTCATCTGCAGTGCCTAAAATGTCCATTGAGTAAGACCATGTGTAAATACACAGTAGATAAGACATAGCTTAGACTGCATCTCTGTAATAAAACTGATATCCACTATAAAATCACTGGCATTCATTTATCACTGGGCATTATTAGAGGCCATTCCTGGTACCTTCGTGGCCGTTGTCCGGGTGCATGGATTAAAGGTGAACAGGCCTTGTAGGAGCTCCAGCAGGTCGTCACTAGCGGCGCTGAAAATGTGTTCCAAAGGAGTGCCCGGAAATGGTTTAAATGATACATAGTCTGGGAGACTGGTCATTCCCTTTAAGAACAGCACAGTGAAGCAGTTAGTTTGTATCAGACATTAATAATCTAAACACACTTCACAGAAAAACAATTACATAACAACAACCAAAAATACATCACTCACAGGCCACGTGTCTTCTGTTGGAGTTCCCAAGGCTTCAAATATCTTCGTCAGCTGATCCAGGTCAGAGTCTCCAGCCAGAAAAGGTAGCTAGTATAGTAATACATTGATTTGGTACACAGAACAAAAGTCTCGAATAGGCATTTACATTACATCCTTAAACAAGAGCATCTATAAAAGCCATCTGTCTTACTCTGAGGAGGAGTTCTGCGAGGATGCAGCCCACCGCCCACATGTCCACACCCACCCCATACATCCTAGCCCCAAAGAGCAGCTCAGGGGCCCGGTACCATCTGAAACAAGTTTTTCCAAGAGCAGAATTCACAAAAATACACGGCCAAAAGAGCACAGACACCTAACCATCACACCTACACAGATCAGTCGTAACATTAAAACCACCAAATATTGTGTACACCGTACAAGACCGGCCATTTTGGCCCAGTCGTCAAGCCATAACAAATCAGGGTCACTCAGATTCTTACACTTGCCAATTATTCCTGCTTCCAAAATATCAACTTCAAGAAGTGACAGTTCACTTGCTGCCTAATATCTCCTACCCCTTGTCCAGATATAGCAAGACCATCAGCCGTCAGTGGTTTTAATGTTATATCTGATGTGTATATGAGCTTATTGTACAGCCTATTCCAAAACCATGGGCAAAAAATAAAGACAGTACACACCTGGTCACTACTTGATGTGTATACACTCTATTAGGACTCCCAAAAGCTTTCGCCAAACCAAAATCAGCAAGTTTCAGAACACCATTTTCATCTAGTAGTAAGTTATTGGGCTTTAAGTCCTAGAAGAGATAATGAGAAGAAATAATTAACCTTATTAAATTCAAACACAGAAAGACTAAGTGCTGGTTCCTTAGATATGAATTAAGTTAATTTCAGATTCAACTGCAGGGACAAAGGCAAATCACATTTTAGGACTAAGAAACTTAATGTTCTGTTGTAAAATGCACTTTTCTCTACTGACCCTGTGCAGGATCCAGTAACTGTGCATGTATTCCAGGCCCTGCAAGGTCATCAGGATGTATGCTTTAATGTTGGCTGGTGTCAGTACAAGACTAGTGTCCTTTATGATCACCTGAAAAAGACAAAAAGTAACAACCAGCTGATTTCTTTACAAAAGTGGCTGGAAAACATTAACACTCATGAATAAGCATACATTTTGTAATACCATCTGACTTCTGGTCTAATTCAAACTGGAAGTTGAGTGGCTAAAAGATTTCTCTGGTTTGCATCATATACATAGCTCCCATAATCATCTTATTGCTTTAAATTGCCAGTTTATGTCTAAATTTGCAATAATAAAATGTTTCTCCTTGACCTCTCTATGGCTTACGTTCTTCTCTATGGCTTATGTATTGTTGGGTAGGTGTTGGCTAATTATTATTTGACAACAGTTGTTGTATAGATGCTCTGACACTGCAGAATCTCGGTTAAATAGTTGACATGGATTTAAGCTGTTTTCAGGTAAGAAACAGTTGTGGTCTTCTTAAGAACTGATGTACGTCGCTCTGGATAAGAGGGTCAGCCAAATGCCATGAATGTAAATAATATGCATACCTACATTAGCTTCCGACAGTACTGTTGGGTTTCTTAATGCTCTGGGTGAAATTTTACTGATGCTTCCAGGAGCACAGAGTTGAAATGTTGACAGGCATAGCAACAGTGACTAAAGGAGCGGGGACTTTTGTTTTGTAAATGGTCAGACAACATATCACTACAGACCACCACTACATTATTAAGATGTCGGTACTAAAACAGTCAAAATTTCCACAAGCAATTATAATAAATCCTTCCTTTTACTAGGACTTAGTAACAGAAAAATGACCCTCGGCACACAATCACAGGCGTTCCACAAACAGGTTAAAAATAAACACGTGCTATGTTTTGCTATCACGTCTCATCATCATAAAATCATTTGCCTGCTTTTGGCATCTGCCCTCTAATTTCATAATAGCTGTTTGGCTAAAGCAATAAAAGAGGCTTTATTGATTTTTAAAGTACCATTAGCAAAGGGGCCATCTGCCTTTTCTCTACTCTGCTTTTGCTTTTTCGCTGCTAAAATCCAATTACGGCTTGAGCTGAATTCAAAGTCTAGAGGGTCCGGGGTTTAAGTAGTATGGCAAAAGCACACAGAGACGTTTAGGTCCCATAAGTAGTTGACATGCAAATACTGGCAAATCCTCTCCCTTGTTTACCTCGAGATCCGTCTCCATGAAGTCAAACACGAGGCTGATGTTGGATTTGTGTCCGAATGCATCAAGGAGCTTCAGGAGCATTAAAAAAAATAAATAAATAAATTTTTAAAAAGACGATTAGCCTTAAAGCTCAAGTGGAATGTCATACACAGTAGATGCAAATGCTTGGCTCTGTGTGACAAACACTGTTACTACGGTTCTCGTTTGTATGACTTACTCCAATAATGTTTGGATGGTGAAGCTCTTGCAACAATTTAATCTCTCGAAGAGCTGTTCTGTTAATCCCTGAAAAACAAGAGGAGAATCGGCTGTGAGAAAAATACACATTAAACATCACAAACAAATCATTTAAGTATGAGCAGCAATGTACCATCTTTCGCCTCCGTTCTGTGTCCAACTTTGATCTGTTAACAACACCAAGAGTAAAATACATCACTTAGAGTACGGGTGTATAAAGAAGGGAGAGTGCTAATTCTGAAGTATTAGTATTTCAATAGCTTCCTTGTCGTCAGATAACCTTTTTATTAAGTATAATATCAGCGATATCAGCGTCTGTTACCTTTTTAATTGCGACAATGGTGTTGGTAGTTTTGTCTTTTGCTTTGTAAACCGTGGCAAACTGCAACAAAAACACAGAACAACACAAAATGCAATGAAAATGTGCTAGAATAAGAAACCAAATCCTGAATGAAAGGCATCGCCGTTTTGGCAGGTTCAGTACAGAGACCACATTTCTGCTAGTCATGAATGACTTGAAAGCAGCAAGCTACTGATACAGTAGTTGTAAGAGCAAAGGTTCATAAAAGTACAACAATGCTGCTCTGAATGTTAAAACCACATTCAAGAAAGTTATACTACACTGTTGCATTCAGGTCATTTTTTACTCCATCAAATGGTCCATAAGCTTCACCTGCGCACCTTGAACTTAAAATGTACAGTACATTCACATTTCCTCAGTAAAAAATGGATAGCTTTCACTTTTTTTAACTATTTAATTGTGCACCTTAAATGAGTTTATAGTGTACAACACATTTACGTTCCCATAGGTTTCACTTTCCATGACTATTTTACATAAGAGTATATATGGAGTCACTAGAAGTATAAATTATGGTCTAAAACCATTTAGCACTAAAACCATGTAATGCTGCGGCAATTAAATACGAACAGAAATAAATAAAGCTAACAAACTGAAAAGGGCTGATAAAATCAGATGCTATTCGTTTACGTTTACGTATTTAGCAGACGCTCTTATCCAGAGCGACGTACATCAGTGCTTAAACAGTCCACAACTGTTCTTAAACCTGTAAAGCTATACTTAAATCAACAACAGATATTTAACCAAGTTACTGCTGGCTAATTAGCTAAGCTGCAAACATGAATGTACTTAAATGGTCCTTAAATGCACTTAAAAGTTTCCACTGTGTACCTTCAATGGGTTTTAAATGTACAGTACTTTCACTTCCCCTTGGGAAAGGAGGATAACTATTTCATAACTTAGCTCTTTTCAACAGAGGGTGTATGAAGTCACTCCAAATAAAACTGCACTAAAAGAGAACACAATCATGATACAATTCCCTTATTAAATACACTGAAGATGCCCCCTTCTATACTGCCAGAGTGATTATTGTTTTTGTATGTTGGCAAACCAAATGTTCAGTCAGGTGCAAATAACTTGAACATGCTTCTATGTTGTGTTCTACTATTTAATTTGACAAATGAAGCATCAAAAAGTACAGATTTTTCACATTTTAAATACAGACAAACAAATAAATAAATACACTACCAGTCAAAAGTTTGGACACACCTTCTCATTCAATATTTTTTTCTTTGTTTTTATTATTTTCTACATTGTAGGTTAATATTGAAAACAAACTAAATAATGAAGGAACACATGGAAATATGCAGTAAACAAAAAAAAAGTTAAACAAACCAGAATATGTTTTGTAATAATGTAATGATGGACTGTTGTTGTTTTACTTAAGTGGTTCTTGCTATAATGTGGAGTAGAACCGTAGTGGAATAAAATCTCTAACTGTGCACCAACCCGACCATCACAACCGATGACCCCAAACACATTAAGAAGGCAAGAAATTCCACAAATTAACTCTTGATGAAGAACATTTGTTAATTAAATAGCGTTCCAGGTCGATTCCTCATGAATATCTTTGAAAAAGCTGCAAAACTGTCATCAGAGCAATAGGTGATGCCAATCATAAAAACAAAGGAAATCATTGAATGAGAAGGTGTGTCCAAACTTTTGACTGGTCGTGTAACTACTGCAAACTCAATTAAGAGGGAAAAAAGTATACATGGATGGATATTAGAAGGAAGTGGAGGAAATTCCTCAGATGTTTTCTATATTTCTGCATAATTCAGTCACTGAGATGTAAATTATTCAGAGTGGGCTAATGTGAAATCAAGTAAAGGAAGTTTCTAGTCATTTCAGCCATATACACTGGACACAGTGAAATGAAACAACGTCCCTCCAAAACCACGGAGCAGCACAAGAACACCATAAGACTGCGCTGAAATAATGTATTATGCAGACAGTAAAAATGCAATGTTTGAATTTATTTATTTTTTAACGTAACATTTTGGCATCTGCATGCACTACTTCACCATGAATTTTAGTTCTGAGGTGGTTTTGGCCTATCATAAAACAATGCCTCAGGCATCAGGCAGTGTGTTAACAACCATTCTGTATAATGACCTACTGTGAGGTAGCATTTAGGAACATAAAACACTACAGACATCTGGCTCTCATCACCACAACTCTTTGAAAAGCCCTGACTGTGCAGGTTTCTCAACAACTGAAAGTTTCACACTAAAGTACTTAGAATGACTGTTTACATCTTATGAATTTCTCCAGAGATTTTGAAAAATTAAGCGGAACATCCCTTCAAAGGCCTTAGTTTCAATGAGGCAATATTAAATCTTTTGATCCAATCACACTGTAAACCAATTATATAGCTGATTTAGCTTTACTTACCAGTGCAGTAGTCAGCCAATATCAGCCAATATTAGCAGTTGCCAAACTTTTTATTGCCATAAAATCATTAGTGGTGACAACATTTTCATATTGGTCAACCCACAATACTTACCCAAAGAAGTATAACGAAAAATGATCATATATCACTTCACCAACACAGGAAGAGAAGATATCTTCCCACAACAAGAATGATTTCAGTTGACAGAGCTAAATGTAGGTCTGTGTTGGTACAATATGTGCAGCATGTTCAATTTTTCTGGAACATTATGACTGTTTCTTTTAATGTCTGCTGCTACTAGGCACAAAGATATACCCGTGTATATATATTACCCTCCACTTTAACGTGGATCAGCAGTTGCACTTATAAATTGTTAGCTCAAACCCCACACTAACGCGGAAACTGTAGATATCCGTCACATTTTTTGCTTTTGTGACGTCCAGGCCTTGTATGCCACGCCCAAATATAAACAACCCAGCAGGAGGACGAGGGGGCTTGGTGGACTAGGCATTGCATTGTTGTGCTAAATTATTTTTATGTTTGTAACAAACATTAATGTAAATTCAGCTACATTTCCATATAAAACATAACTATCAATGTTTTGGTAATGTGGAGAGAAACCCGAAGAAAGCACATTCTGTACACTGTGCGTTAAGGATATGGGTTTGCCCTTAGGGTTACACTATAAAAAAATAAGCATTTGTAGACATTTTTATTACATCACAACAACGCGGTTTTTCACTATACGCGGGTGATGTTGGAACGTAAACCCCACGTTAAGCGGGCGTCTACTGTATAAATATATTTATATACTGATGTACATACATATACAGTCACATATATAATGGTGCATCATGTGATAAAGCTTATCTTATCTAATGCGGAATTTAAATGAGCTGTTTTAAGCTCAAGTGCATGAGAATAAAAAACTTTTCTTAATACGAGAACACCATTCACTGTGCATGGCTAGTATTTGCCCTTTAATCTTGTTCTAATGTTGGACTTTTGTTTTGAGAAAATTACAGAACAAACGACTTATTGTGTGGACCTACTGACAAACCAAAATAATAAAAAATTTAAATTTAAACACTAATTTCTCAGGACTGTCTCAGCTGCTGCAAAATTAAACTCCCAGTGTTGACAAACTGGAGGCTACGTGGCTAAGCTAACAAGGTATTTTACTCAATTTCCCTGTTAAAGCTGAACGAAGATTGTTTCAGTTGGTTACTTAAGCACGTTTAATGCTGTGCTTTACCTGACCCTCTCCAAGAAAGTCCAGTTTTTCGTATCGTTTTGCTCTAGACTTCACATCCAAAGCCATGTTGCCTTTGTGTAACTCCGAGGCTGCTGCTCAGTTAAAGGGCTATAAATACATCCGGGCGGAAACAAAAGTCCCAGGAACGTTCCTAGGACGTTCACACACATCAAACCTCCCGATCTGTGGATATGATGTTACCTATTACTAACACTATATGGTCAAAAGTATTGGGACTCTAGCAGGTATTTTAATGACCGGTACTTAAATGACATTACATTGAAATACATAGACTTTAATGTGGGGTTGGTCCCTCTTTCTGCAACTATAACAGCTTCCACTCTTCTTGGATGGCTTTCCGCAAGGTTTTGGAGTGTTTCTGTGGGAAAATCGTGCCCATTCATTCTGTAGAGCATTTTAGAGGTCATGCAGGAGAAGGCGACCCAATACTTTTGTCCAAATAGTGTATTTCATTTATGAATGTGACTTCTCCTCCCTGCAGAGGTCACTATTGTCCATTTCTAGGGGGACTCACTGATGAATGTTCAAAATCAACACAGTCCAACTGGATTTTTGGCAAAAAGCTGCCATAGAAACTAGCAAATAAATAAATCAATAAACAAAGAAACAAATACATGTTTATGAGCTCTATTAGAGATTGCATCCCAAATGCTTGAGAATGGGAGCAGACCTGTTGGTGGGAGCCCAGCTAACACTCAGTTGGGTCACATTTCAGTTCTCTGGATCTCACTGCAGGTTTTGATATTTCTTTTTTCTTTTTTTTAAGTTTAAATATGTCTCTGGCTGTCTATCCAGAGCAGACTAATCAAGAACAGCATGAGATCTACATTCTCCTCGAAAGCTGTAGGTTGGGTATCACACTTTATGTAAAAAAAAACAACAAAAAACAAAGACCTAAAACATCAACATAGTGAACTGATATCCTTTGCCAACACAAACTCCACCCTGAGGAGTCACAGAGTCCCTCGTGGGCCACCTTCTGTGGAAACCACTGATCACACCTAGACATCCTGTTGATTTCTCTGTTTATCCCTGTTTTGCATGCTGTGCTGCGATTGTTTTTAAACAAAGATATGTAAATTTTTCAGTCCATTCATTCTGACAAAAATGGAAATCACAGTAATATGTAACTTCTTAGTAATGAGCAGTTTATTAGATTATTTGCAACTTTACAGGAGACTGGAAGTGGTGTGCTTGTGTGTGTGTGCATGACTACATGTGCGTGTGTGGTTGTGTATGTGTGAATGTGTAAATGTGTGACCCACAATGGCATACATGTTATCTCATGGTTTAATGTTAAAGCATCTGACTGCAAAACAAAATCTGTGTAGCTGTGCTGGTTTTATTGCGCTAAAAAATTTAACGCTTTTATTGCATGGATGTGTGTTTATTTAACCCTTTATGAAGACCAATTGTTGTCATAATGACAGGCATACTAGAAAATCTGTAGAAGTGGGAGCCATTTGCTGATGCTTATGAGGAAACATGGTGTTTTTACCACAAATGTACACTTTTTCCAGGAAATATTGCATTTTGGTTGCTGAGCTTAAGGCTAGGGTTTATGTGTAAGTTTAGATGTAGATTTACTAATATACAGTATTACAATGGAATGTCCTTGCAAATATAGTAACAGCTTTGTGTTTAAGTCCTCGTAATTACAGAAACACTTTAAAATTTGTCAAAGTGGGTATATTTTGCTGGTACTCACAAGGAAACATGTTGTTTTCATCCCTAATTTGACTGTTTTAGGAAAACTGAAACAACAGAAAGATTGCTTTTTAGTTCCTGAGGTTAACATTGGGATTAGGTCTAGGTGTTTTGCTGTGATTATTAGACAACTCACAAATGTCCCCACAAATACAATTAACCAATGTGTGTGTGTGTTAAGTGTGTGACCCAGAGTGCCATGCCTATTATCTCATGGTTTAATGTTCAAACGTCTGGGTTTGAGAAACAGTAGCCGTGTTGGTCATTACTTGCATAAGTTAAATGCTTAAGCTGCATTCTGCAATGAATCGTGAGGCTAATTGGCAGACAGGTGTGAGTAACAGGAACAGCGTTTTAGTTCACAGTTTCTTCCTCAGGGCTGTAAGTGTGAAATTCAGTGCTGGTTGCCCTTCTAACTGATTATCTGAGAGAAAAACAAGAGGACTCCCAGTCCCACATGCACGTCCCATGCCACAGATATCTGTTCACTGCCCTGAGATGCATTCAATTGCTTTGAATAGCCGTGCACATGCAGCTGAAGCTGTGCTTTCGGGATCGTTCTCAGGCCCCGCTTCCTTTTCAATACCTTTTTTCTTCGACTTGTTTACTGTACACTTTATAACAGCATCAGAAGTTTCCCATCTTAACAGGAAGTGGTTGGCTCAGGCTCTTTTCTTTTCGAGAACGCCCACTTCCTTTGACTTTGATAAACACATTTGCGGTTTGGTGCACTAACCCCATCAGATAAATTTCCCCAACTGCTGTCGGAGGCAGTGTCCTCGAATTACAAAACGATTTTCTGGGTGGTTTCGTGACACAAATGTGATTTGGAGGTACCTAATGCTAATAGATTGGATCACCTCCTTTAAACGGGGTCTTTTCACATTACGCCCCGTACCAAAGCAGGCCTGCACATACCGCAGCCCTTGTGGTTAAATGAAACAAAACGTACAAATCTCCATTTCGTTCCACATTTTCCACGTATCGCATGGTGTCTTTGTAGGCCGTAGATCTTATCGTCCACGCGCAATTAGAGCGCAATTCAACTCTCGGGGGGGGGATATGTCCCGCATGCTGAATCATGCTCCTGGTATCATTTATGGAATCTCGGTTCGGCTGATGGATGCTCAGATGGCCTTCAGCGGAACCTTCTCAGAGTTAGAAAAATCATGAACGGGACGCAGCCACTCGAGGCGGACTCTTGTTGCAGTCATTCTGCGCCCTGCGGGGCTCAAGATGATTCATCCCACAACTTTCAGGCTCTGTAGCGTGTGGGCAGATGCTGAGTGAATCTGTGAAACCAAATCAACACACCAGGCCCCAGCTCCTTCCTTCCCCTGAATGAGCTACTAATGAGTTCAGGGTTGGCCTCTAGTAAAATACCTTCACTAAGTTCTGATGAGCAGGTGTGCGCTGAGGATCGCAGTCATTCCTTGCCTGATAATAGAAACCTTACTTGGCCCAGAATGATTCATTCGTAGACGAATAGGTGGACTTTCGTTTCTGAAATGGGGTGATGTAGGCCGACTGAATGACTTGAGTCATTTGGAAACGATTGACATCATTGTGCTTGTAGGTCAAATCCACTTTCAGTAGAAAAGGTGCAGTCCTTATTGAGAGTTATTAGAAAGAGTTTTCTTCAAACATGATTAAAATCAATACAGTTATTGGCTGGTTTGTTCCCATGCAAATACAATGGGTATATTTCTTACATTGATTGTCCTGATATTAAGCTTTTATGGTCTTCTACTTTTGCAGAAAGTAGCTAAAAGTAGCTTTTTATAAGCATTTTCAGCTTAGTTGAGTACACTGAATGAAAAGGTGCTTGTATTTGAGTTAAACCTGTCAGACGGTGGCACATGAACAAAATAGTAACATATAGCAAAACAGTGAAGCCAAGGTTGTGTGGACGTATTTTAGTCACATCCGTCCAAAGCAACTCTTGTTTTCAGTGTAGTATCTGTGGGATCACACTCGATGCCACTAATCTTGACAATTACTGCAGGAAAATAAATGCGTGCACAGCTTTTGGCTGATGCAGGTGCTGCGCTGTGCAGTCATTGCAGGCATTTCACACACTGGTTAAGTCACACATCAGAATAAGGAGCACAGTCACGCATCTGAGGCATCGCAGTGCAGATACAGAACCTGAAAAGTGACCTACGCTCATGGTGTGTGTGTGTGGACTCAAAGAAGAAAATATGTGCTGGGTCGAAAAGCTCCTTGGTTTTCTATGTTGAGAAAATTAAAAATGTATAGTCTATGTAGACCACTGGGGTCTCTGAACTCCTCGCATGTGGTATCCATGGCAACATTTGCGGAGGAAAAATCGCTGGACCTCTTTGCTTCGTTGCCAGTCTGGGTGATTTTCCGGGTTGACCTACGAGGATTATTTACTAATGCAGTCAACACATTGATTGGCTGTCAGGGGAACAGCGGCTGACCTCTATATTGAAGAGGTCTCAGTGTATCATTACAAAACCCCTCACAATCAATACGAGCTTCACATATAAGCCCGCATCCAATCTGCGGGGTGAGCGAGGTGAACTGTGTAGACTGAGATGAAAACAGAGGCTAGAGGAAAATTAATTACCCAGTCAGCATCCATTCTTTTTCCCCAGAACCACTATTGCTCTTGTAAAGTGTCTTAAATTGCCTTTGTAGCCACTGTGTGTTAGTTTCAGGGGCAAGGACTTATTTTATGAGCTAATGTTCATCTAAATTATTGACTGGAATATGCAAGAAGAAAAGGATAAAATCATAAGCATTCAAATATCCACATTAAACGGAATCTGGAAATATGATTAAAAATGTATTAAAATCCATGATAAGTGACAGTGAGTCCATCCTAAAATGCCCATTTTGCAGGATTTGCCCTATGTGTTTAAAATAAGAGATCTGGCAGTAACTCAGAAGGCCATCCATGTAAAATATGTTGTAAAAACAGCATGTTTTTGTGATGTCACAACACACTCACCTAAAGAATTATTAGGAACACCATACTAATACGGTGTTTGACCCCCTTTTGCCTTCAGAACTGCCTTCATTCTACGTGGCATTGATTCAACAAAGTGCTGAAAGCATTCTTTAGAAATGTTGGCCCGTATTGATAGGATGCATCTTGCAGTTGATGGAGATTTGTGGGAAGCACATCCAGGGCACGAAGCTCCCGTTCCACCACATCCCAAAGATGCTCTATTGGGTTGAGATCTGGTGACTGTGGG
>JBBPDB010000040.1:6227454-6277605 GCA_037974465.1 Brachypetersius altus
GGAACTGGTGTGTTGTGTATGTAGGAACTGGTGTGTTGTGTATGTAGGAACTGGTGTGTTGTGTATGTAGGAACTGGTGTGTTGTGTATGTAGGAACTGGTGTGTTGTGTATGTAGGAACTGGGGTGTTGTGCATGTAGGCGCTGTGTATGTAGATGTGTAGCAGGTCTAGCGTTACTCCGATGTCGATTTTGTTTAATTAGTCCGAAGGCGTGGTCAATCACGGAGAGATTTTTCTCGAAACAATTACGTCAGAGCGCCTGTTTGGACGTTTCGCTGAAGTTTCGTACGCTAAGGTTGCCATAGTCTTGGAACTGGACACTAATGGTATGTATTAGCCCTGGGCAGGACTGAGGCATGCATAAAAATGACTTGCATTGTTTCCCATAACTTTAGTTGCCATGACAACCGGACTTTCTGACTTGCATCGGGTTTGCCAGCGCTGGGACGATGCGGGGGCCTTTAGTGACAGTGATGGCCACCCACATATTTCTGTAAAGCGTTTTGGAGCCGAAATTTCACCAGATGTGTCGACTTGTACTCTCCTAATTTGGCGTGTGCAGAGATGTACATGTATTTCAGACTGAAAGGAGCTTTAGATCACGACTAAGCAGGACCAGTACATGCATACATACACCACTGTAGTGTTGGGTGATGAAGACGATGCTGAAATTCATACTGCCTTTACACACTGCATATTTGATTTCCACAGAGGAGCACAGTGCTATTTGACCAAAGCGCAGATCCAAAGTGATGTTTATGTGTGCGAATAGATCTCCCTCTGTTCCTGGCTGGGGCTAGATTTGCTGGAGGACAGCCAAATCCTGACAGGAGACAAAGGAAGAGGGGAAGATATCCAAGGACAAATCTCATTTTTGGCAGCCGTTCCAAACGGAGTATCAGAGCAAGAACACCTTTTGGCAGCGAGACACGAAGGAGGAGGAGGAGGAGGAGGACAATCTCCTTTTTTTTTTCCAACTCCAGCCATTTTGTTTTCCACACTGTGGTTGAAATTCCTGTCTCTCCTGAGATAAGAAAGATCGAGCTTGACAATAATGCATTAGTTACTGTGGTAAAAGACAGCTAAACTGGGGAAGGAAGTAAGGCTCTGCCTAATAAATGACATTGCACTGACACCACCTTGAAAACCCAAAGTGGTGTGGCATGTAGATATTTTTGTGCTGCATGATGTGTAGACTGTTCTGCACTATTGCTTTTGTTACAGGATAACTAGGCAGTAATGCTAAGCAGGCCCTCTGATTGGACAAAGGAGTTATTATATTTTAACCTCGGCTCCACGAAATGGCCTTGAGAAACCTGTTTTCGAGTTTAAAGGAACGGCTTGGTCAAAAATTAAGTGTGCTATCACCCTATCCAGATGAAGTCAACCAGCTAAGACATGTTTGGTGTACATATGTTGCTTCTGTCATTTAGAATGGGAGGTTAACCTTGCCCACAAAGACTATAGGACAATTGTCACTCAAATAAAATAATTAAATACATCCCCAAAACACCTCTCAAACCACAGCTCTTCATTAGGGCGGTGCTGCTGTGGTTTAGGAAACAGTATGACTTGCTTAGACAGCAGGGTACTGATCTAGAATCAGCTTGTTGTGACAGTCATAAATACAGCAGGAATCTGATCCCAGATCAAAACTCCTTAAACTTTTTGAGTACCAGCCCTGGTGTTGTCTGAAATGGGTTTGTGAAGTTTTGTGCATTCATAATACATTTACAAGTCTGCACAGCCTTAATGAAGGCCTGGGTGCAGTTAGAACAGGCTGAGAGACGTTTAGGTGATGGATCTTTTACAGTTTGGGTGACTATTAACTCCTACTGTTTGTCAGTAACACTGCAGATGTAAAGTAAAGGAATCTTTCCAAAGTCTACAAACATGTCATATTGATGACTCCATCTTCAATATGAAACATCAATCTCACAATTTACTCCAGCAAACTTGACAGCATGGACTGAATTTCGCTGGCAGGTTGTTTAGGAGGGTGCTTTTGTGATCAGTTTTGATGAAATGGATCAAGACTGGTGGAAGATTGAAGCTGATTAGATGTTGCAGACCTAGGGGTGTGTTTTTTTCTACATTTGGCAAAAGATGGTTTTGCTGACGTAGCTTTGTGGAGCGGCACCCGTCATTAGCTTTCACCATTTGACCTGTTGCGGTCTATCCAAGACTGGTCTCTAGGTCATGGCCCTGTGCATGTCAAGCGTTCTGCACTGTCAGATCCAAGCTTCGAAACTAGGGAATATAAGCTTGGACAACATCATGGGCATGTGGTAGTCATGACTAAACCAACCAACGTCATCCGCTCCCAGAAGCAGCGGTGGATTATATGTTCCATGTTGACCTCCGATGCATTGTGTACTGTATTTAGCTGGTCTGAGCTCGCAGTTTTGCATCTGTAGTGCATTGGATTTATGGCCACTGAGGTCTGTCTTGAACAACTGTGGCTTGGGAGATGAATTGAGTATTTAGTGGAGGACTTCCAGGCATTTGTTTGGCTTCTCTAAGAGAGCTGTCAACCCTGCCACTCCAGAGAGGCGGATCGCTAGCGCGGGGGGGAATGCAGTCACTTCTCCTTCCACCCAGGGGGTGAGCTGGCTATTCTCCGTGCAGCCTCCTTCCAGAAAGTTCTCGTCTAAAGAGCTTCTGAATATGTTATTGGGCTTGTAATTGACAAGCCATCCACCGGGGTCCCATTGATGCGCCTCGCAGTGAATAGAATCTAATGAGACAAGTATTGAATGCCGTCGTGGCTTCTAGGTTGTAAGACAGCTTCCTGTTTTTGTTGTCTGGAGTGAATATTTTTCCAGTTTCCATGTCCAGTTAACGGTCATCAGTATGCAGCAGCATGGCTTGTTTAGAGATTCAGGCTTTGTACCCACGGTGCAGCGCCTGCAGAAGTATTTCACTAGGCTGTAGTGTGAGGATCCCCTGGCGTTCCTTGTTGCAGTGCTCCAGAAGATATAGTGTTGCAGGACGAAAGTTTCTTTAGTGTTTATTACAGCACCGGAGCAAAGTGTGAACATGTGTCTGTTTGGCTGGGCTGTATTTTTTTTTCTCCGTACGCTCCGTTCATCACCTTAAAAGGGGCTGTGTTACTGGGTGGAATCTTTTCACACTCACAGCGTGAGTGACACCCAGGCCCAGGGTGGGGCGAACCCTGCTAGTCTGCTTACCTCATCAGCCCAGCTCTCACTCTCTTCTGACAACCTGCCTATTAGGGATGCACCAGTTTGGGAACTGGCCAATGCTGATATTCTTATGTAGATATCAACTGATGCCAAATCTTAAATGGGACTAGATCACAGGGCTTCATGATCAGAATTGGTTAAGGTTGGAAGTTGCATATTGTTGTTCCAAATATTATTATTTCAGTTTTGGCACATCTGCATTTTGCAATGCAAAAGTATTTCTATAGACAACTAACAGTTGAAATGCTAATCTGACCCACTAAAGAGTAAATCATATTATTCAAATTGCAACTCTGACCAATAGGTGTGTTTCTTTATGTTTATTTTGACCAAAAGCATCAGCCATATTTGCTTGAAAACATCTGAATTCCTGATCTGTGCTCCCCTACTTAATTACACTAAAGAGTAAGACAGATAATTTGCACTGTAGAGGAATTGGCCACATGTTCTGCTCTTTTCTGAGTACAATAACAACCGAATCTGTCTGATTCCGATCATATTGTTTAATCAAATGTCCGCAGATACTGATGCGATATTGACGTCACTGTGCTTAACTAACATTCGTTATTGCACACAAAGCACTTCACTTATCTCCAATCATCCACAGCTTCCTATAGATGCAATCTGAGCTGCGAGCTGTAATATTCTATTTCGTGTTGTTGTCAGAGGTTTGACGGTGGTCCTGAGATGTTTTTTTTTTAATGCTTGTTAAGCTCCTCCATGTTTTTTGTGTGGCCTTGGGCATGCATGGCATAGTCGAGCCATTACGTCACTATTGTGCCAATTAGGGGCTGTTTTTGTGCACGGCACGCTGAATGTACGTTCAGATAATTACTGCACAAAGCTGTGATCGTTCTAATTGAGATGCGCCCGAAAAGAGGCCACGGCAGATCAGCGCATAAAGGCCCTCAAGGACAAACGTCTGAATCTGTTCCCTTTCGAAGTAGCCAGAGGCTACGCTGCTGACACGAAACTCTTTCATGCGCTTTCGCAGGGCAGCCTGGGATCCGCCTCGGGCGTATTTGTGCAAATAATAAACCAGTTTATGAGCAGACTGCAGTCTCACACAATTATCTTGCAGTCGGCTCGCCTGCTGGGCCAGACAAGGGTTACTGTTACATAAACTCAGATCTGATTGATATTGTGGTGTGTTGGAGGAGGATCCTGCAAGTGAATTTGTTTGCTTATTTATGAATATCAGGGAGCCAAGGTGGGTATTGCTATTGTTACTTTGGGGGAGGCTCAACTAATCAAACTGTCAGTAGCTTTTTGCTTTGACGGAAGAGCTTTGCATGGAGGTAACTAATTGCCTTAATGGGGTTCTTGATGTCCAAACCTGTCAGGACACCCAGGCCTCCACAGGAAACCCTCCAGAATAATAGACTCCTAATGATGCATCACGGCGTAAACGAAAGCAGTTTCATGGAGGATTTATGAATGACGGCACTGGAATCATCGTGGAATGGAACGAGCAGTGCGCCATTATGACCGTCACCGGATGATGGATAGATGAAGATGTTTAGTCTAGCATGGATCCCGGCACTCGGGTGATGGCCGTTGTTTTCAGAAGCCTCTCATCTGTCACCTGTCGGGCAGGCGAAAGGGAAAGGACACCGAGAGCTGTCTGACACCCGGCCAGCAGCAGTTAAGCAGGATGAAAGATTGAGCTTTGCCAGTGAGAGGAGTAGACTCCCCACTCTTCAGTCAATACACATCAATGCTGACACAACATGGCCACTGCTCAGGGAGTTACCTGAGAGCGCTTCGCCCAAGCAATAGGAGATGGCGATTTCAAGCCAGTATTGTTGGAGATGTTCTCGCAACGATTTGTTGTAACTAATCACTCTGTTGTGTAGCTGCAGCTGCCGTAAAGTGTTTTGGCTTGTTTTGCTGTTTGTTTGGCTCGGAGCGTTTCAAGACGTTTGCTTTTCTCACTTTTAACGTAATTTGACCCAGAGGTTCCAGACAGAAGGAAGGAGACCAGATGACGCATATGTCGTTTTGGCACAGAGTGGGTGGTACCAAAAAGGACATGAGACATTTTGCATAAAACCTATGACGGCAGTCGCCTATAAACATTTGCATGCTGTGAGCCACCGAACCAATTAACACTGATGATAACGTTCATATGCAAATGCACATTGACATTAACAGCACCTACACTCTAAATCACGGTGTTCCCTGCCCTGGCAAACCCCGTTTTTCTGTTTATCCTGCTATACACACCTAAACCAACAAGGAGCTTGTTAATAAGTTGAATCAGGGTGGGTTTGATGGAGAAAAAGCATCTGCATTTTGCAATGCAAAAGTATTTCTATAGACAACTGACAGTTGAATTGCAAACTTGACCCACTAAAGTGTCAATCATATTATTTCAATTGCAACCCTGACCAATAGGTGTGTTTCTTTATGTTTATTTTGACCAATAGCATCAGCCATATTTGCTAGCCAACAAGGAGCTTGTAAATAAGTTGAATCAGGGTGGGTTTGATGGAGAAAAAGCACAAAAAAGGGATGGCTAGGATTGGGAAAGCACATGGGTTTACATCAAAGCACATATGTTCATTTGCTTTGGTCTGCAGTTTACACTAATCTTTGGGTGTTATTTTTAAGTGACCTTTTACATCACAAGCAGAAATCTGTCTAAATCAGAAGATTGCTGGTTCGATTACATGGTGTAACACATTTTTTGGCACATAAAACCAGCGTTTGTCTCCAAACTTGGGTTTTATATCAACCACGCAATAACACTTCGCATTTTTTCCACAGAATTTAGTTTTTAAATTACCTTTCACATCAGAAGCAGAAATCTGCCCAAACTAACAATGGAAAGTAGAGAAGCTCCTTACAGCTACCAGTGTAAGCTCTTGTGGTCATTCTGCCCTGCCTTGTGTTGTGTTTAGTCCTCTCAGTCTGTCCAGGTTTTCCCCCCAGCAGCCCCTGTTTCTGTGTATCCCACCCCTTCACTCCATGTCATAATTGGACCAAAGGAACTGAGAGGAGTTCATTCATGCTTCCCTTTTGATGCTAAGCAGCCGACAGTAGAGGTGTTGTGCTGAAGCCTAATTGGGCTTTTCCAGGTCTCTGACTGCACAGGTTGTGGTCTGTCTGATGTCTGAGAAGTGTTTATCACTGGGCTGGAGGCCTCATTTGTTCACTTTCACACCAGGACTGGGGTTACTCAACTGACCACCAAAGCAAATGAGCTGGTCAGTGATGTAATTACGGCGTCCGAGAGGTAGCCCGGAGCGAATGGTGTGACCGTTCCAATCATTCTCATGACGGACCCTTGTTCTGATTAATCAGGAGTTTAAATGCGGGGACATTTGTTTTATTAGGCTAACTGACGATATAAATGTAAAATGATTACACAGGGAGGCGTATACACTGCTGCACCCTTAGGGCTGTGTTCTCACCAGCAGTCCAGCCATTAATCGCTGCTCTGCAGTTATTCTTGTCGTTTTCTTTATGTTTGATTTACATTATATTTATATAATGTAAATCAAAGTTATTTTTGTATAAGTACCACAAGTGCGATGGTAATTATACAGCAAAATGGGCTGATGTTCTTTTTTTCATGCACAAATCTGCCTTTGCTGATACACAAACATCCATACAATCAGGAACATTAATGTCTGTAGATGTAATGTAGTAAATGTAATAAACTGAATAAAACTGGCATTTTAGCATGGTGGTCCACCATCTCAGGATATATATTGATTAGAAATATTAGTGAAATCTAATCTGATCCGTCTGTTTTGTAAGCAGTGCTCATGGCAATATGGTTCCATCATCATGCATCCATAGTATTCATAATTACATGAGTTATTACAGTGTACAAACTGACCTTCATTATATGTTCTATATGGACTTCTTACATTTCTCCATCTCGTATTGTTTTAGTGTTATAAAGAATAACACATAGCGACATAGATTCAAAGGATCTGCTAAACAGTGCTATACAAGCAACAATCAATTTCAGATTAAAATTAAATTAAATAGCGCAGCATACCCAGAAATCTTAATATTTAGAATGTAAAAAATGTAATAGCTCATTTGTGTTTCTTTTCTCTGTGTTACAGTTTCACTCAAGGACATCTGTACCTTTGTGAGATTCGTACGATTCCGGGAGCAATAGAGTCAAGAGCCATCGCGTCCCTTTCTGACTGAACACGACTCACTGTGACCAGCGTCCCCCAAGTCCTCTCGGCTCCCTCCTGGTTCCCGCGTGTTGGGCCTGAGCCTTGGGATCGTTGATGGAGCAAAGGGACCTCACTCGCCCCACGCGGCCCAAGGGCAACGAGGAGTTCTACTCCACCGTGACCACCATCAACCAGGCGGACCTCACTGAGGTGGGCCTTCTGGCCGGCCCCGTGAAGGGCCTAGGCCTGGCCGGAGATCAGCAGGAGGAGGATGAAGACCTGGGCCTGGGGAAAGATGTGGACGTCACCTCCAACGCCGACAGCGAGAAATGGGTGCAGCCAGACGGACTGGAGGAGCAGGAGTTCTCCATCAAAGAGGCCAGCTTCTCGGAAGGCAGCTTGAAGCTGAAGATCCAAACCACCAAGCGAGCCAAGAAGCCACCCAAGAGTCTGGAAAACTACATCTGTCCCCCTGAGATCCGCATCACTATCAAACAACCCGGGGAGCAGAAGACCACCAAACATGCCAAAAGCAACAAAGGGGGAAAGGAGGAGGACAGAGGGCCTCCAAGAAAGAGGGTGAGTGGTTTTAGGAAAACTGGGCAGTTTTCATTCAGTATCAGGGGTGAAATGGTACTCAGCTCATGATTTGATTTGATTTAGGTTGCTGGCTTCATATTCTGATACTCTCTTCAGTTCTAGTCTGCATAAAATATAGTTTATTCAAAAACAGAATAAAGAAAAAAGAGGCACAAACTTTGGTGTGCAGACATTAAATGGCATTGCAGATATTGTAGATACCTCCATGATGCGAATGGTAGACATTGTAGATATCTTCAGGGTGCATAAGAGTGGGCTGCATTGTGATGTATGGTGTTACTGCTTTTGAGTGTAGCTAAAGGTTCTGAGAGACTGTATCACTGTCAGTGAATGGGAATAATTTCTTTTCATTTTCTTTTTCATTTTCCTCCACTTTTCTCTGCGCCGATTGCAGAGCGCTGCCTTTACCTCTTGTTCTACCTGCCTTCTTTGTGTCTGGCCCTCTGCTGTGATTGAACTCATTACAGAATGCTAGAACATGTGGCACGTTGCCAAAGCCAGACAATTGTATTCTGCTGGCTGTCAGTTCTGTCTGTAACTGTTCAGCCGGCTGCATGTCAAATGAAGGGTGTCCGGGCGCGCTGTGGTGCAATGCAAGTCTGCCATTAACCTTTTGTGGCATTTAGACTCAATGAGTTCATCGACTTACATGTGGATCAAGTGTCTTGCTGTGCCCAGGCTTTTTTTCAGGAGATTTTGGCCTTTTGAAATATTCATGATGCACTGAAATGCTATTTTATTTTTTATTTTTTTTACAATCTCGCCGTAGAGAGTGACACGTAGCGACTCCATGGTAACATCTACGCTCTGGGGCAGACTAGAAACGATGGAGAATTCTGGCCAATAGGGAACTTAGTCCAAGATAGACCTAATCTGTACACAGAACCAGCCCTGATTACATTACATTCATTTGGCAGACACTTTTATCCAAAGCGACTTACAGTTTGAGAAAACCCTCAAGCTTTAGCACAGTGTGATCATGTATAAATACTACACTCGTGCTGAATTGTATATAAATGTTGGCGTGATTCAGATAAACACCATGATCTGTACGGCAGTAGTTGGCCACCGAGAACTTGGGGCTTAATTTTGTTTGTTGCCAAATTTAGCACGCCATAGTTTGCTCCTGCAATTTTCCAAAACATACGTGCCATTGCCTTTTCTTACTCCTCCTTGCCAACTGCATGGTAGTAAAACGGCAAGAATGGAGGATTCTGGGAGAGAAGGGGAGGAGTGGCTGGTGCTCCAAGAGCCGGAGCCTGTAATTTGACCATAATTAGGGAGAAAATGTATGCTTACTGAATCAAAGCTGAACTGCCAGCATCAGCATCTTTCGGTAAGTGTACCACAAGCTGAAATTGATTGCCTTTTTTCCCTCTGAAGAACACTGAGGAATCTGTGGCATTGAAATGCCCTCTAATGTTGTATTGTTTCTACTAATGCTTTCTCTGCTCATGCGAATATGCTTTTGCTTAACATTTACGCTGCCTTTCATGCGGTCTGTATTATCAGGGTCGTTTGTTCCATTGTTTCTTTTTGATTGAGGTTGACCGTCCTTTAAAAAGTGGTTCTTATAGGGTGAACCCTTTAGGCACCTTTGTTTTTTGAAGGGGGGGTTATACAGTGGGGTGTTCACTGTGGATAAAAAGCAGCAAACATGAAATTTTATGTCATTAAATTTTTATTGCAGAAGTGTAAGCACTGAGAACATCTTGCGAGTTTCCTCTCTTGAGCTCTCTTCCTCTACTTGAGCACTAGAGAATCTGCAAACCATGCCTTTATAATGACCTCCGGAAACCATCTTCATCATTGCGATGTAATCGGCAAGCACTTCGGCTCATTAATCGGGTGCTTGATTTTAATCGAGCAGTCATGACAGACCTTTTACACAGTAGTGTGGAGAATGGAGTGTGTGGATCTATCCATCTTTCTGGTGATAGACTAGAGAAATTTAGCCATCAACAAAGAATTGGGAGTCAAATTAGCTTTCAAAGCAAAATTTGATACACACAGTGGGCGAGGGAAAAAGAGTGACCAGGAGGGAGAAGTGGGGGTAACAAAAGAGAGAGAGGGAGAGAGAAGCTCTAAGAGCAACAGGGGCTGGAGGCGGGAAGCCTGAAGTGCAGCTGTCTCTTTCTGGCAATCTCCACATTGACCACAGACAGAAGGTCAAAAAGGGCAGAAGGAGGAACAGAGGAGGTGGCCCCACGCCACCCTCTAAAGGATGGTCATGTCTATAGAAAAGTGCTCTAAAGGGGTAAAGAAAAGCCAGCCCCCCCTTACACTCGCGCGCACACACGCACACACACACACGCACAGCCCCCCACTCCCACAGCACAGATGAAGCCCCATTTGCTCTGCTAACGGACAGCAAAGCTGAAGTCCTCATTTGAAAGTGCGCCATTTAAAAGCGAGCCGGTTCCTGCTCTTTTCTGCATTTTCAGGGGCTTTAAGCGTCAGGCCTGCCACCTCCTCTCATCTCTCAGTTACAAGCTGCGTGGGGTCAGGGGTTAGTGCGTAATTGAAACCAGTCAGGGCTCGCTGAGAATAGGGCTTACCTCAGCCCGCTCGGCCCATGACAGCTGCTCCCCTGAACAGCCCCCTTTCCTTCCCCATCAGTAATGAAATCACACCAGCTAGTGCCGGCCAAAGTATCGTCCACACTGGCGTTCTGGTGTTCCACAACAGTATTGATTTCTAGTTTGGGCAGTATTGGCAGGTAAGAAAAATGATGACAAGGGCTTTAAATGTATTTAAAAAATAAATAGTTCCCTCTCTGTGTAACCTTTCCGGTAGAGCGTAAAGGTCCTGGTGGAATCGCTTTAAGAGAAGCAGAACAAAACGAGCTGTTGTAGGACAGTCTCTTAGCAGCAGTACTCAGGACGCGTGGGACCATTAGGTGCCCTGAGGCAAAGCTAAATTACATTTGGTGCTGTGATAGATTTGGAAAATGGTGAATTTTATCAGTAGCGCTCAGCACAGATCTGCAGACCCACCGCCGTTTCAATGGAGCCGGGCGTTTTTGATGCAATGCCTTGGCCTCCTTTATAGGGATTACCAGCGCCCCGTCGCAAAGGCAGCTTCGCGAGTGTTGCGCTACGTTGAGGTAGCTAGGAAAACGAGTGTAATGTGACAGAAATGTTCTTCGCCTACACAATGGTGCTCTGTGACCGCACGGCCAGGAATAGAGCTCCACTCTCCTCGCCGGCTTTGTGAAAAGCCCCTCGCCTGGATGTGCAATTAGACAGTCTGAATATGCAGAGGTCGGGGTGCGCTCTGTTTGTCGTTTCCATTAGCGGTCCGCAGGCTTTTACAAATGGTGTCTGTGTTATTTTTTTCTCTCCCCCCCTCACTCTGAAAGCCGAGGAGACGTTTTCAGCAGCTGCCCAAACCGCCCATCTCTTCAGGAGGGATGAGGTTTTGAAAAATTAATTTGGCCTTGTGTAATTATGCAAAAGTAGCAGTATTGACAAGTGTTGTTTTAAATGAAAAAAAAGAGGAGCCATTTAGGATTAGACTCACAGATCAGGTTAATAAAAAATGGATGTGGATGTCCATTGAGACTCACTAGTCTTGAAGTGTATCCTGTATTTGTCTCCAGTATCACCCCTGTGGTTTAACACTGTAGAGGGTTCATTGCGATGACAAGCCGGATAGAAACCAGATCGATGCGTGCATGTGTGTGTGTGTGTGTGTGTGTGTGTGTGTGTGTGTGTATTGTGAGAGGCAGACAGGGGAGATCTTTGCCCCGGCGCTGCTCCATGTTTGACGACAGCGCTTTGATTGTCAGCCGTTTCCGCCGGACTGCCCGTGCTCAGTGGTGTGTGTTTGTCAGGGGAGAGCGAGGGGCAGGCTCAGGCTGCTCGGCCCATGGGCGCTCCCAAGGCATTTCGAAAGAGGCCAAGTGGGTCAGTTTTCCCAGCGCTGCCCTTCACTTAACAGACCCTGTCGAGGGCTTGTGTGTGGGTCCGAGCCGCTGGTACAGGTGGAGGTGATACTTTTCAGCTAATGCTAAATCATTGACATGTCAACCGCATTGACAAGTCTCTGACAAGGCTTGATCTGATACTAGAGGTTTGACGTCAATACGATGCCGAGTGTAGCATCGCAAGGTTTGATATTGAGCAAAAG
Organism: Brachypetersius altus; assembly: GCA_037974465.1. NCBI lineage: Eukaryota > Metazoa > Chordata > Actinopteri > Characiformes > Alestidae > Brachypetersius > Brachypetersius altus. Next base: position 6,239,534 of record JBBPDB010000040.1, read on the forward strand.
TTAAAAACTCATTCAAACTTGTCAGGCTCACTGTCCAATAAAACATTTTCTTATTAAAACACAGCTCTTCATAAGAGGGACAAATACAATGCCAAACTGCTGCTAGTACTGAAAAAGTACTTTTGATGCTTCACAAATCTCTAATCTCACATAGATAGCGTCAGTAGTAGCAGTCGAGCCTGAATCCCAGCCCTACACACAACGGTATATCATGAACTGTCAGGAACCACACAAGCAAGTCTGTTCGAAGTTACTTGACATGCTTTGAGTATGTGACAGGTTGTGAATGCATTCGCTAATTGATGGGGGTGTAAGCACCCAATACTTAGCCGCATAGCTCCAGCGCTAACCTGAACTTTACATACCAGACATGTCTTGAGTGGTACACTAGAGGTAAAGGGAAATTATGTACATTTGATTTTTACTCAGATTTTGGTTTACTGTCCTCAGAAATGGTAGTGTGTGTACCAACTAACAAATCCTACAACTAACCATTTCCGATCCATAGGAAAGGCCGTCCTCTGACCAGGGCAAAAGTAGTGGACAGAATCAGGTTAAAGAAGAGGATTTGTGTATTGGGTTAAACGTTGCTTTTGTGTAATAATGATTGGGGAGTCTGGCAGGGAGCAGATGGGCTAGCTCTCTGTCTCATTGTTTTGTGTCTGGCTCTCTCTCTCTCTCTCTCTCTCTCTCTCTCTCTCTCTCTGTATTTCTCTCTCTTTCTCTCTCTCTCTCTCTGTATTTCTCTCTCTCTCTCTCCCTCTCCCTCTATTCGTTTTGGCTGAACTAATATGCCAGATGGTGGCAAAGAGGAAAGGCCAACAAGTGAGCCTGGGCATATGGGGAGCCTGGTTAAAATGGGACCCCACTGTGGCGGGGGATGGGCAGGAGACGTGTGATACAATAGCAGGTAATTAAGGGAAGGACTTGACTTCGCCGCCAAGCCTTTGTGCGCGGTAAAATATTTTTCGGAGAACCCGCCGTCAGTATCAGACAACACTGCTGTACGTCAAATTATTCCACTGATTTTGCCCAGTCGAGCGTGATTATTTTCTCAACGCTCACATCTGTGTTTGGCTTCTCATTAGAGAGATTCTCTTTTGAACTGAAAGAGGGGGAAAAAAAGTCAAAAACATCCAAGCTGTGTGGTACCAGACTTACTAGTCAATTTAGATGTGGGGTTTTTTGTACTCATTCTGTTTCTTCTGTTTTATATATAGATAGACAGATGCACAGATAGACAGATAGATAGATAGATAGATAGATAAAAAGGGACATTTAAATATATATATATACTGTTAGATATTTTATTTTAGACATTTAAATTATTTTGATAGACAGGCATGTGTTTACTAGCTTGGCTGGGTTTGGCTGGGTGTGGATGGAGTAGAATGGAGTTGAGGGAGACTGTGTTTTTTATGCATGTGTATGTGTGTATGGCATATTGAACCAGAGGTTAAACCCCTAGTGAGACTTTCCTCTTACACTATTCAATATGTATCACTTCAACGCCTTCAACATCGACACACATCTGAAAAACCATGCTGACACACGCTCACACAGAGCCTCATCACTCAGGGTTACAGCCCCTGCACCCAGTGTGTGTGTACACAAGCTTGTGCTCAGTCATCCGCCAAAAGTCTGGCCTTCATTCCGCAATGCATAGCTCACTCGAGTGATCTACTGCCATGGACCAGTCCGCCTGACACATGTATCATATTTTCTCCTGGCCTGTGCGTCTACGCCATTGCTGCCAGTAATATATAGTCAACAGTAATTACAGCTAAAGAAATATAGAGCCCATGCTTGGCCATCCCACACCGGGCTGTATAGGCCTCTCCTTATTTTCCCTGTTTATCGCCGTCGTCAGTTCTGGTAGCTGTCAAGGAAGCGTTCTTTTTTTTTTGCTCATTACATGTTCATCTACCTCCTCATCAGCAGGAGTCAAATTTGAAATCCATTTAAGTGTGTGCAAGGTGCGATAAGGAAGCCCCCTTTTAAGTGGGTCCAAGCCCTGCCGCCCTCCCAGGCCAACCATTTTTGTGCCCTGATGGCGTCCAGCCACGCGCTTATCTTTCCGTCACACAACCCCTGCTCCTGAAGTGGTCCTCCCCACTGCCTGTAGAGCTGTCCTTTAATAAACGCGGAGTAATCATTAAGAGCCGGTCTAGTGTAGTCACCAGAAAATTAATTCCGCCGCGCTTGCCGGAGTCGATAGGTGACTCCCACAGGCTCTGGATGCGCAGGGTATTTATAACAAGCTATTTGTCTTTGAGGGAGCAGTACCGGTGACTTAGGGAGGAAATTGTAGGCAGTTGAGGGGTCAAATAAAAGTGACCTCCGCGTGGAGGAGAGCTGCTGAGCGGGGGCAGGAGAGTGGTCTGAATGCGGTCTTTCCCCCGATTTATTTATTGCAGGTTTTTAGTCGCTGTACCTAGAGGTGACTGGAAGAAAGCAGGAGAAGCTAATTCTTTTACTGTCACATTTTGGGGATAACAATGACACATAGACTCTCCTGGTTTCGATTAAAGGATCTTAGGCCACAGTTTCAAACTCACACAGCGAATTGGTGGATTTATCTGATAGGAGCCTGATTGGGGTCAGATGTCTGTTCTGGTGAGCTGATAACTTCACTGTGTTTTCTTGTGTTGTGGTTTTTCACAACACAAGAAAATCCTACATGAAGGCAGCTGTCTGTTTGTTCTCCTTCCTGCCTGACTGTTAGCAGTGCTTGGCTTTGTTTTTTGGGCCATTGAGCTGGAAGGGGTGTTCTCTCTCTCTCTCTCTCTCTCTCTCACACACACACACACACAGATATTGGGGTTAGGGAGAAGAGAGGGGGAGAGAGAGAGAGGGGGGAAAAGAGATTGGGGGGGGGGGGTACTGAGGGCTGCGTCTGTATGATTTACTACCGCTGAAAGACCAGCTGTCCCACTGTGTCTGTCCAGCCTAACCCCCCTCCACACACACACACACACACACACACACGGCCTGCCCAGGCAACCTGCCACTGCATGTGTTCCTCCCACTCGAGGGCAATGAACGCTGCCACTGCTCTCTAATAAAGCCGTATGGATCAAGGCTCTGAATTAACACTGGATTGCACTGTGTGTATGCCTCACTGCTGCTACCTGTGTCTAAGACGGATAGGAGCACTTTGGTTCAGAAGCTAAGTAGATATCCATGTTTTGACCTGCAGTGAACTGTTGGACCGCCGGTGAGAATTGCCCTCTAGGGGATCTAGGCTCTGTCAGTGTTTGTGTCTGTGTGTGCGTGTGCGTGTGTCAAAGAGAGAGAGAGAGAGAGAGAGTAAGTGAGAGAAAGGCACCCACACACACCCACACACACATATAGGGTCAGGGTGTAGACAACTGGAATCTCCCCCCTGATGAGACCTTTAGATTTTGGGTGGTGGATTCTATAAACAGACTGTTGCTAGCCACGAACAGCCCACTGCATATTTCTACTGCAGTCCCAGTGCCTTCAGACATGAAAACACACACACACACACACACACACACACACACACACATACACACAGTACACATAGAAACATCATTTACTCTCATCTGTATACAGTACTATGCCTGAAGGCCTCTGATGGCATATACACAGGCCCTCAGTTGTGTGTATGCCAGCGCTGTGGAAAGATTGTATACATATTTTCATCTGAAATTATAAACAAAGTTTAAGTCTTTGGCAGCGTTTCACAAGGCCACCATTTTTACTAGGCAGAAAGCAAAGAAATATCATCAGAATGAGCATCACGTTTCCACTGCATCAATAATTCAAGTCTTGGATAAAACATGGTTTTCTGCTCAATGCGCTCCGCTCCTTTTCTCCATGTAGTCCAGATTATTTTTAGAATATTTCAGCCAGTGTCTCAGGATCTCAGGACGTTTCATGTTCTCAGAGGCTACAATTCTACAGATGGGCTCCCCTGAACGTGGGTTGGGTTTTTTTTGTGGTAGCGTTTTACCCTCTCGATTAAACGCGGTGGAAAAGGGCTTTGATCATAGATCAAAACGACCCATCATTTGGATCAAAATTGCGAATGTGTTAGAACTGCAGTTTTGATTATATTCTGCATTATTCAACATTGGCTTAGGGTTTGCTAAACTGTAATTAAGCATGAAAAGTTACACCAGGACTGGGGGTTTTGGATAGCGGATCAGATAAAAAAAATTCTCATCCATAGAAAAAAAAATCTACTTATCTGTCCGTGATAATCATCTATAGATCGATAAGTGCTCCCAGACCTGATTCTCAAGGATAATGAAGTGCAGAGTCTGTGAACTGGCAGTCTGGAACACTGCATTCATTGTTTAAGCCTGAAAAAATGCATGTACTGGTTAGGGTTGTATTCAAAATACCCATGCTGCAATATATCATGAAAATACACATAGCAGTACATGTAGTGATACAGTGATATACTAGAGCACCATAATATAGACAAATTGTAAGTATTGCTGTAGTCTTTTACCACATATTGCAATTTCTATATATCATCACTGTCCTGGAATAAAAAAGCCTCTAAGGATATAAATATTGTTAAAGTTTCAAAATGTATACCCTTCCACTCAGTCCATATATTGAAATTAAGCTGCTAAAACAGCTTTTTCAAGTCAGTTTTTGTGATGTCACACAAACAAAACATTTGTGTCGTGCTGCTTTTTGAATGAACTTCAAAACAGGGCAGCCAATCAGAATAGTGATCATTTAAATGTGTCAAGCTTAAAATCACAGCCACCGAAACATAAACCCTCATGAATTTCAGGCCAAAATGAAAGAATGTGTCTTTTTACAAACTAATTGCTGCATTAGAGTCTTTTGTGGTTAAAAATTGGATAAAATGTTTTTACTTTTGCCAGATTTCATGAATGCCTTGAGTAATCAGAACCACCCAGTGGGTTTGGTCACCCTGTCCAAATTACTGATTGTCTAGAAGCTTATTTGCATATTGGAGTCTTCTGTCAGTATCGCAGAGACCAATATTGTGTGATAATGATTAAAAAATCAATGGTGGCATGGTACCTTCTGCATGTTGCACAGAGCACTTACTGGCGGTTAGTGTGCTGTTAGGTTACTGTGTGCTGTTGTGTGTGTTAATAAAGTCTTGTGGGTCTGTATCACAGTTCGTGTTGATGGTGGGTGATGTTACTGTAACATGGATGATCTGCAGCACACAGCAGTGAACCCTGTAGTTCACTGATAATTTTACAGCCTTATAATCTCACATACTCTTTCACACACGCATAGGAGCACTGAAGGCTGCGAACAAATGAAAAGAGCAGAAAGTTCATGCTATTTCACACTGTTTATTTTCGAATGGGGTTTGGGGTTGATGGGTGATTTCGCTTTATGACGGGGTGTTTTCTGTTTTGTTTTGGGTTGTTTTTTGCTGTGACAAAAAAAAAATTGCACCAAGGAGAAATGTTACAGCAGTAATACAGTGAAACAGCCCTAATCATGCTGTCCTCGAGATAAAACATGCACTGACAAAATCCACAACATGCTAGATATGATGTGACATGTTATAAAGCAATTTAGTACTCGTTTTGTGTTTTCTGTGTTGCCGTGACAGATAAATGTTTCCACTAAGAACAGCTCTTTCACTTCCCTCCAGTCTGCAAAGAATGCAATGAAAGCCTTGTAGAAGTCCTATAGACCGTTAATCATGGAGTAGAATGATATATAGAGCTCTTACATGTGTAACTTCATGGCTACTCTGCTTCATTAATGCTTTACTGAAGCCGATGCATTTTTACGTGTCTGAAATATGTAAAGTGGTTTAATATACTTTTTAGGTGGTTAAACCATAGACCTTTTTTCATGGCCACCTGGGACTCGAAGTTTAAAAGGACAATAGTGAAGAAGTCAGATACATTGCAGGCAGCTCAAACACCACTTGATGTGTTAATACTGCCCATGAGGAGCTCAAGTGAGCGTGCCATATCCCGTTAAACAAGGACTGGGATAGCTGCTCACCTTCCATCCACTCAAGCTCAGCTCGAAATGCCCTTAATATCTTCTGATGTGTCCGTGAAGGAGGCTGACATACATGAGCACCCACTGTATTGTACACCGCACAATGCCTTCCATTGAACTGTTAGTTTTCTATGGCCTCCGAGGTGTATTAGGGCTCAGAAGGAGCCCGCAGTGTGCCAACCTAGTGTGCTACCTTGTTTATTATCCGTGCTCTGTGGAGCAAAAAAGCCTGTTTGGCCAGAGTCTCAGTTAATACTGCACAGATGTCAAATTACAGTTTTGGTACCAGAGAGATGCCTGAGGAATGTGGGAGGTTCGCTGGATCGTGGAATGTAATGTTATTGGTGTTTGCAGGAGGAGTGGATCTGCCGCGTTTTTACCCAGAACGCACCGCTTCTTGTTTTCTCTCTCAGCATGAGAAATGGTGTTCAGCTCATTAGAGCCCAGGGAGGAAGCCATGCTTCTGCTCAGACAAGGCGTGACTTTAGTTAAAACAAGAAAAAAGGTGAGGCAGCCCTACCATAAAATGGAAACTTAATCAGCCAGAGCTGTCTTAAGTGATCTGTCCTTTAAAGACAAGTATTTCTTACTCCAGTGCTCTAGAATGCTATGATTACTTCAATGACTCAAATGGCCTGTTCCTGTTTGAACTGAAGGTAGGGAGTCTGAGTGTAAGAGAGCACTTCAGATCTGCAAAGCCGCCACACAAAAGTTCGACCCGCACTTTCGTGTCGCTGGCGACTTAAGTCCCCCCTCATCAGTCTTGATCCCATCTTGAATCCTGTAATCTTCTGATGCCGGACAGCTTACCAAGCTTCCCAAATTGGACTTTTCTCTGAGAGACCTTTGCCTGAGTGGTGGCGGTTCACCCCGCGGAAAGGGGTCAGGGAACAGCGCTGCTCAAAAGTCCCCTTGAACCGGGCAAGCAAGGGTCCTCACAAAATCAACTGCAATCTTAGCAGGCACTACAGACATCCGATTTGGGAACCAACCAACATATAGAGAGTCAGTTATGGAAATCCTTTGAAGGGCTCCTCAGAGATATCTTAAGGGTCCCCTGGTGTCAGTAGCCCCAGTCTGCTGAAAATCTTTTCTTTCTCAGATGTCCCAAACATTCTCACTTTATCATTTGAGCTTTGACCGCTTGTCGACTGCAACCGCAGCTCATAGCTCAGCACCCCGGCTCTCAAGATAGATTTTGAAAAACAAAACCGTGCCAGTATCTCAGGGTCGTCTCACAAATGTGACCTTTCGCAGTTAATGGCTCGCTGTCAGTTTGGTGTCGTGGCAGTCATCTGTAACAAGGCCTTGCTCTGTTTGTGGGCTTAGTCTCCAGCGGGCTGAAATCTGGTGGTTTCTGAAACAGAAGGGCAACATATCTTTACTACTTTCTGGTGAAAAGTCACAGCGGTATCTGTAGCTGCTAAGCTGGAATGGTGCAGTGCCTCTGCGGAGGAACTCCTCCACATCGCTTGTCAGGTGGAGGCGAATGTTCATGATGGGACTCGGGTGCTTGTTAATTGGCTTCCCAGTAAGTGGCAAAGCTCTGCATGTTGTGTAAATGTGCTTCCTGCTTGTGGCGCTGCCTGGAGGGCAGCTGTTTCTGCTAACCACAGCCTTTCCTGCAAGGCCCTTTAGAATTAGGTTGGTGGAAGGGGGGCTAGCGATTTCAGACAGCCTCTGGTGTGCTTGGCGGTTAAAGTTTATGAAGCTCTATGAAACCTCACATCTATGAAGAGAGGTCACCAAAGAACAACTAGTGGTTGAGGGCTATTCTTCCCTTTTATGTGGACAGTGGCCAATAGAAAGTAAAGTGATCGTCATTATAGGGTATTCTGGACATGGCTAATCTGTGTTCAAGCATTATGCTCATTACAGTTCAGGGACTACCGGTGATTCCGGGCCACCCATTTTATAAGCTGTAAAATAGTTTTACAGTACACTTGAGTGGCTTTTCACTTGGGAACCTGAACCTGCATGTTGGGACACATTGGAAATATAATGAATAAATGAGTGGCATCAGTGTGGCTAGATATCTGGTCACTGCGGATGGACGCAGCAAGCGCAGGGGCCATGTGGCATATTGACTTTCACTGGCTCTCACTTCAAGCGCAATTGAGTTTGTCAGTGAAATGCGATCGGGCCCATCAGCTGTCTCCTGGAGATGCTCTCTGTCGCTGCTGCCGAGATGTCGGCAGACACAGATACCTTTTCACAAAGCTCACCTCCATCTCTTTCCCCAAACGGACTGTCATTGAAAAGCAAGTAATTAATTGTGCCAGACACAAAGGACAGTGTCGTCCCAGGTATCGGGATGCAGGGAGTTGTGTTACCGAAATGAAAGCTATGGGTCATCCAAGGTAGTCGCAACTGAAGGGAAAGGCGCAAAGTGCTGAGGAGGCTGCGTCTAGTGCTTAGAAACTTTGGTACACTGGCGTGTATAAATATCAGACTCGTGTTCTCTACTCACAGGAAATGTGGGAGCTGACAGTGAAGTGTCAGCAAAGTTAAGGACACGTTATGCCAGCCCCTCATCTGTAAGGCATCTTATCTCGCGCGAGGATGGTGTCAATCCTAATGGGATATGCTACCTACTGGTTGAGTGGTAAATGACCACTTTGAGTTGAACAAGTCTACTTAATATGCTGGATTTGTCCCTACAGATCAGCGATTACTCACCGACCCTGAGAAGGAGCAAGAGCTTTATGGACAAATGGAGAGAATTGTGTTTGTGTTGCGCATTGTGTTGGACTGACACCAGGAGTGACCTCTCGGAGTATTCAGTGTCAGGCCAATTGTAAGGATAAGACAGTGAGCGCCAACCAATGCAGTGGCCCTCTCAAACAGCCCAGAGCCATGAAAGAGCCCCTTTCTTCCAAGGCCCGTACTCCTCTCATGAGAAAGTGCTACTGTGCCTGGGAATCTAGATCAAAGATCTGAGAGAAGTTTAAGCAGTTAAGAGGTTTTAATTCACAAACCGGCAAGAAAAAACAGCCCCACTGTACAGTTGCACTATGCAGACGTATATTCCATATACAAGCGTGATATCATCTGGTTCATGAGTCTGACCACACACACACTTACACACACACACACACACACACACTTCCAAATACACCGTGGGAGCCACGGGCGGGCTCCTATCCTTAGTTTTTTTTTTTCCTAAGGGAATGGTTTGGTCTGTCCTTACAAATCCTCCAGACTGCGGGATTAGAGACATGAAACCCTTTTTCCCTCCTCTTTTCACAGCGCTGTGTGCTGCAGACTCTGTGGAATGCTACTTTACTGTGACCTTTCACCCACACACTGAATGCAGCAGAGTGGGGGAGGGAGTGTGTGCATGTGTGCATCTGTATGATGAGGTTTGAGGGTGGGGGGGGCAGTAGACAGGGGTGGGGAGGTGCCATAAAAATCATGTGCTCAGGTGAAAGTACAGTCCTGGTAGAGCCTGCCCCTGCGCCGTCACACTACTTTTAAAGAAACATGGTGTAGGAAATGGAACGCAAATCCAAAATCTTAAGATGGATTTTGTATTTTTTAAAAATTTACAAATTTTAACAGAATTTGTCAATTCAGTCATGAAGTTGCATGGGACTCAGCTCATCTGGATTCATTTAAAAAACACTCGGCTTTTGCTTTGTGTGACCACATTTTGTCGGAATTCTCATGTGTTTGTAAAAACTGTGACCAGTTTACTGAAGTACATGATCCTACATGTACATGTTCCTCCAGAGCTTATCTATTAAATACTCGGGTCTCAATTAAGTTAAAAAAAACGGCCAGTTAAACAAGTTACACAAGTTATTAATAATGAAAGGGTTTGGCAAGACATTTTCCAACTCAAAGCTCAAAAGTGAATAAACAACTTTTGGTCAAACAGAGTCACACAACGTATTGGGAGTTCAACTGTGAAACTTATTTTATTATGTAAATAAACTTGCACCTGGTTCATATTATATTTTGGATTGATGAAAAAGAAAACAAATGAAAATAAACCAGATATGCCTGAGGGCCACAGTTGTAAACCGACTGGCATTGATATGTATTAATGAAAGTGTAGTATGTATTAATAATGGGTGTTATCTCCATAAAATGAAAGGGATGCACAGTGTTTCAGTGGTTGATATGTACTCAAATTAATGAGCTTACATTTCTGTAATTATAGCTGATAATTTGGTGGCTTGTTTTAGCTTGTTTTAGCTATATAAAGTTTCCTTTATATAATAATTCACACAAATTAATGGGTTAATGGAAAACTCACACTAGAGGCCTGTACAAGCATGAAATTGAAACCCACAGCTATAGTCATGGCTTCTAGGCTTGAAAAATGCTTGCACACACTAAGAGAGATTTATAAGAGAGTTTTTCTTTGGCATCCACCCTATCTGATAAAGGTGAGCTATCCTTGATCTCTCTCTGTTGCTTCTACTCTCAAAAATGCTACACACACTTCAGGGAAACTTAATAAACGAGGGAAAGATCCGTTACAACTACTTATCACTGATTCTCTTAGGGGTATATTCACCTGCTGCTGATACTCCTGAACTTTTCTAAACAGGGACTAACATTACGCGGAAGACAGAGTGTGAGAGAAGGTGAGACTGTCCAAAATCTACCTGAAAACCACTGAACAGTGGTACATAAGTGTGCCAACTAAAAAATGGAAAGTATTTACAATAAATAATGTTAAAAATTTATGTGAAACTGTATGTCATGTCAAATTAATCAGTGATTCATATTTAGAATTTCATCATGTCTTATTCTCGCTTCACAAAGGTGAAAATAATTTTTCATTAATATCAGTTTTTGCCACAAAAATTGATTATTAGTCATCGCACTGGTCCAGAATTTCCCTACCAGTACACCCTAATAAAACTGCACTTCATTAAAAAAAAACAAGCTGTCCCAATGTCTAAGTCTCTGTTAGCATGACTGTTCTTCACAGAGTCATCTCTGTGAGTCAGCTGACACCACGTCCATACTGTGGAAATGTGTTTGTGAGATGTGTGACGTGTGGAATGGCCTCTTAGTCATCATTCAAAGGCACTTAAGCTATGGCAGAGCAGGTTGAGCATTGATCTGCCTCCGCATTAGTGCTCGGAGTCTGTCTTTGGTTGTTGATGTAGTCGTGATGTAGCTCTCTTATCTCCTCTCTTCTTCATTCGAGCTCAAAACACTTTAAAAAAACATTTTTGTGTGGGATCCATTTTGCAGACACAAAAGATGCTCTCCGACTTTTTTTAGTATTGACCTCGCGTCCTATATTCCACTGCACAGGTGCTTTTTTTATCTTGCGTCATTCCAGTATTTTTTGGTGGTGGTGGGAGTTTGGGTTAGATCGATATTGAGTGGAAAAACAGCTGCCCGGGAGCCAAGTGCTGCCCCTCACAAAGGGACCATTGTTAAGTTACTCAAGGATCGGAGCTAAGCAATCCTTTTTATTGGTTTAAGCTATTGTGCCCCCACTTCTCTTCGTCCTTCCAGCTTAAGCTGGAGGAGCGCGGCCTTCCGTGTGTTTTCTCGCTACAATGTTGAGGATGTCATTAGAGCTGGCCTATCAGTCAGGGTTTGTCATTGAGACTAAATGGGAAGTGTCACTGAATGGAGAATCCAGGGGCAGGGCAGCCTGTGGGATATCCAGAGACCACCTCCCTGTTTCTGAATAACGTCACGGATCTTCTCGCTGGTGTTCTAGCTTCCAACAGTGTAAACTCCTAAATCATTTGAGCTTACTACTGAGATATGACCTCAGGTTAGGCCGTTCTGAAGCAAGCGTCTGGTGTTGATTGCTTAAGCTGTCAGTTATACTTAGATACAGTAACAAGCACATGACGAATGTGGTCAAAGGGGCAAGACGTTCCGACAGAGCCCCGTGACAGATTCCCGGTCCAGAGTGTGCGCGCCACTCGATCCACCACCTACTCCATCGATGGGGCTTATGTTAATACTTTGAATATGGATCGCAGCGAGTGCTTGTTATTGTCATTTAATAAGCAGTCTGGGACCGCACGCGCCAAGCCACACAATCCTCACCGGAGAATATTTCATTTCATTAATGAGGCATAAAGCGCGATAAGCCCTGATCCCAGGGCAGGGCTTTTATTTCATAGGCACTTGAGAGCCACTTCCCAACTGTAAAATAAGAATCGCTTTGCGTGTTCTGTATTCGATCAGCGCTACAGTAGATCTGAAGCATCTGCATCGCTGCCACCCACAGATGAGCTAATAAAACATGAAACCCCAGGGAAGGGGGGTTATCATGCTGATTCAGAAGATCATCTTTCAGCCTGACCAAAATAGATTGCTCCGTCTACGAAGGAGGGCTGATTTTTTCCCCCTCCCCTCCCAAAATCAACTCCTCACAGTTCTCCAGCTTAAATTAGAACAGCCCCAAAGGAACGTGGGGGGTGGTGGGGGGAGGATGGGAGAGAGAAAAGCGCGCTGACACTAAATTGCTTCCTGCAGTACTTCTGTAATCACGGGCGCATTAATTACACGGAATGTTTGGCTTGTGGTGATGCACGCATACCTCTAATACTTTGTTAGGTTTTATAGTATCCTGACTTTTCGCCACCCGAAACGTTTGCCCAAACTGCGGTGGGCCAGGATTGCACAGCCCTCGCATCACTTCCTTTGCTAAAATGGCTACTTGGCCTTTTTCAAGTTTTGGCCCCGAGGACGTTGGGGCTTGTGGAAAAACGAGCATTTTCCAGTATGTACACACACAAAAGTGCTTCTCGTTCAGAGTCTCCTACGTGAGTGATTCGAGGTTTAGACATCTTCAAAAACATGCCATGCTACATTACCTTATTGTGTCGTTACACTGCCTCTCGGTCTGTCTCTACAATGGGCTGCTCAGATGATATAATTGCAATATTCTAATGAATATGTGCGCAGCATTGATGTAAAATCTGAAAATTAACGGCTTGATTCAGCTGTGCTGGGGCTCCGCCATGGTCTGAACATTTTGATCTCCCTTCTAACATCTGCCTCGGTCAATTAACCACACAGCCATTACAGACCAAGGTGAAATCACTAAATCACCAAGGCAAAGGTGTTATTAACAGAAAATGGAGGCAATTTCACACACAAAAGAAATGTAGATTTTCATTGTATGTGCTGCATTTATCAATCCTGTGGGTGGGTTTGAATGGAGGCTGTTTGCACTCATTTAGTGTAAATTGCCATTGGGAGCGCTGCCACCGAAAAGTAATTATAGTTATTCTCAGGCTTCTTCTTCATGGAGCTTAGATCATCTCTTAGCTCCCATCAGTGTAACGGACCCTTGGAAACCTGCTCCAAATGGACATCAGGCAGCTGTCATCTGTCACCAGTTTGTGAATGAGGCTTGACCTGGTTGTATATAGTAACTACAGCAGGAGGAGTATGATGCAGATTTTCATTATTGCTGTACCAGAGGTGTAGACTGTGTATCACACATGTATAAATATATACTATGCAACCACTATGACTTGCATATACCAGTGATTCCCACAGGTCTGAAATATACACCGATCAGCCATAACACTAAAACCTCATGATTGATATTGTGGAGGTCCCTCTTGTGCAACAAAAACATTCTGATTTGTCGAGGCATGGGCTCCTCAAGATGTCTGAGAGTGTGCTGTGGTATCTGGCACCAAGATGTTTGCAGAGAATTAATTACATCCTGGAAGTTGGGATGTGGCCTCGGATTCGTTTGTCCAGCACGTCCCACAGATGCTGAAAAATTGTGTCGTGTTCCTCAAACCATTTCTAAATAACATTGAGGAGTGTGGCAGGGCATCACACTGCCTCCTGGTGCTTATCTTTGTTCCATAATATACCCCAGTGCCGTCTCCTCCAGAGATAAGTGATGTACACACAGCCAGCCGGCATGTAAAAGTCAACGTGTTTTGTCAGAACTAGTCACCTTCTTCCATTTCTCCATGGTCCAGTTCTAAAGCTCATTGTAGGCACTTTTGGTGGGAAACAGGGGTTGGCATGGGCACTCTGACTGGTCTGTAGTTCCACAGCGCCACTTGCATCAAACTGTGATTCACTGTGTGTGGACATCTTAGTGTCAAGCCCAGCATTAACATTTTCAGCTACAGTAGCTCTTTTCTGAGATTAGACCCGACTGTGTTCACTACCCATGTGCATTAGTGAGCCTTGGGCATCTGTTATCCTGTCACCAGTCTATCAGTTGTCCTTCCTTAGACCACTTTAACCATTGTACACCAGGAACACCCCTCAAGACCTGCCGTTTTGGAGAAACCCCGAACCCTCTCGTCTAGCTATTGCAGTTTGGTCCAGCTTCAAGAACTGACTTTATTCCACCCCTAAACTGGTGCCTTTGTATCAAGAAAATCAATATTTTTTACTTCACCCATCAGTGGTTTTAATATTGAAGCTGACTGATATACCTGGGGGAAAGGGTATATACTGATACGGACAGATGTATGACACCATTTCAGTATTTCTTTTGTTTAGTTGCATGTTCAGGCATGAATACACATAGATCGACATGTGTTTAAATTTATTTTCAGCCAAATTGGGTCAAATATATGACTGTCAGTATACTTAAAAGGAGCCATCCATACAAGTCCTAAGTGTAGGAAACACTGATGTACCCAGAGATTCACGCTTCTTGGCTGTTACTACCATGTCGCAGGAAATTTTGACACAAAAACAGCAAAGTAACAAATTAACACAGAAATCCAATTACGAAACAGCTGGGGAAATAGAGCACTCGCTCACCCCTTTTCAAGCTGGATGAAAAAGCAAAGACAAGACCTCACAGCGTTCTGCAAATGCACATCACACTGGCATTGCAATGAATTACTTCTAGGAAAAAGCTTCTAAGAAAAGGTCAAAGTCCCGTAAGAATCTTGATGTCCTTTTTAATATCAGAGCTCTGCAGAAAAACGTTCCGTCATTGTACCTCACCACTGAAAGATCTCTGAGAGAGATACTTATATTAGCATGCTGTCATAGTTCCTCATGGGTAAGCCTGGAGAGAGACCATTTAAGTCATCACATAATCTGCTCTATTACAGAAAATGGCGACAAAGTAGTAAAATTAGAATCGTACTTAAGAGTTTTGTGTGAGGGGGTTAGGGTCCAGCACTGCTTGCTCCATTGTACTGTGTATTCAGGAGACAACTTCAAAAATGAACTTGTCAAGACGCCACCAGCCCCCTGACCCATGTAACGTCTCACTCCTGTGAGCAGCTTTTGAATGGGGAGCGTGGGTCTGGAGAGGTGCTGAATGGAGAAGCCTGTGGGCTTGTGGAGGTGTGGTCTGCTGAATGGACTGTTGGCTTGAGAGGCCCACTATAGGCCCAGCACCACCACCACCCAGACACAGACACACACACCAGGCCAGGCACACCTTACGACGCCGGAGCTTGCCGGCCCGCTCAATGGGCCTCTTTATTCTCGCCAGAGCTTATGGGAAGGAAGGCTCTTACACAGGACTTGGGGGGGGGGCAGCTGGGGGAGTAGGAGCAAGTGGCTCAAGAATCAAGAAAGACCACAGTTTCCCCACTACTAACACCCCCCAGCTCACAGCTCCCTTATTGCTGGCCTTCTCAAACCCCCCACCCCCTCTTTAAGTGCTACTCGTCGGGAAGCTCACACAAAGGAGTGTTAGTATTCATTTTGTTTGTTTGCTCTGGACCTGTCAGCCGGTCACACAAAGCCGAGCCAGATCAGAGAGGCGAGCTCAGATCTCAATGGAACCAGAGGGGGTCTTTCGGGGGGTGGGAGATTGTGGTGGGGGCAAAGGAGGGGGTATGCTGAGCGCCGTTCCCACAGGGGAGGGTGGTCCTCCGCAGAAAAAGGGAAAGGGAAAGAAAATGAAAGGGGCCAGGGGCCAAGGTGGAGGGGGTTGCACAAGGGCAGGGCTGGGACGTGCTGGGGCAGAAAAAGGGGTAAAGGGGGTAAGGGTGACTGTTGTCTCAAAGCCAAGGGAGCGGCGCGAGGATCATATCAATCACTTTTTTGGGTTTTGGAGGGAAACAGTTATGACAAGGAAACTTTTTGGGGAAGCGTCTCTGCCTCTCCCTCTTCTGTTCCCTTTTCTCTCCCTCTCCCTCTCCCTCTCCCTCTCCCTCACTCTCCCTGTCCCTCTCTCTCTCTCTCTCTCTCTCGCTCTCTCTCTTTCTTTGTGCTGAGGCCTTCCTGGACATCTGCCCAGACCTATACACAGGGAAAAATGAAACACTCAAGCCACCAGGCATTTTGCCAAATAAAGAGCTGCAGAGAACTATTTGAAGGGCAGTTTGTGTGTGTGTGTGTGTGTGTGTTTGCTTGCTGAGAAAAACAGAGTGGAAGAAAGAGAGCACAGAGACGTTGAGGGTACTCTTAAGGCAGTAGATTTAAGTTTTTTGTTGTTTTTTTTTTGTATAAGAGAACGTCTCTGATTTCTAGTTTGGAACCACAGACTCAATTAAATCCAAAGTTCTGCCTCTAAAACCAAACAAGGCGCCTGCCAAAAACTAAAGCCGGAGAATGTGGTGTGTCATTTCAGATTTCATTTGTATATAAGACAGTTTCGCTCCACTAGCATTTTTTGGCACCGATAATTGGACTGGAAGACCAGCGCTGCTAAATATTTATCTGCAGCGCTCTGAATCTCCACCAAAACCCATATTATTGCAAAATAAAGTATCACATTACCCCAGCCTCCATCCATTCATGTATGGCTTTTTGTGGACTAGTCCTAATATCTCTCACTGGATCCTCACGGCTGTGCGTGTTTCTATTGTCTGGAGTCTGTAGTGGTTAATTTGCCACTTGCCCCAGTCTCTAAAGGGGCTCGGTCTGGCCGGGTGTGTTCAGGCAAGGGGGGAGGTGACGAGTAGCTGCTCCAAGCTCAGTGCCCTGGGCAAGGGTTGCCCTTTTATGCTGAGCTTGGAGCATTTTTTTTATGTAAGCAAAAGGAATAGGTTTATGAAACAATCAGTTTTTAGCCCAAAGTTGACCATTTAAGACTTTCTGTGTCTGAAGTCCATTTCTTTAGTTTTGCCCAGAAGGCGCGAGGCTAATGTAATTAATGGAAGCTTATTACACATACACTACAAGTCAGAATTATGTTTGTACTTTTGTCCATGCAAATATTCTTTCCTAATCTGGCACAGTTTAGCCCTTAGAACTCAGTACGTATTAGTAAAATCTGATTTCAACAAATAAAAACTGTGTTAAACTGTCTAGAACCAGTGTTAACTCCTACACACTCACCGTTTGCCGCTTATTCACTCGACACTCTTCTGTTCCGCCGCTCTCCGGACCCCCTCCCTCTGAGGGTTTTCCCCACCCACTTGTGTGCGGAGAAAGTTCCCCCAGGTTCAGGGATCTTGTGTTTTTTCTGTTTGTTTCTAAGACCTAAAATAAACAGAAAAAAAAATTCTTGATGGGCATTTGTGTGTGATGCCATTTTTAAAACCCCAGTAGTTATTATTATTACATTTTAAATTACAATAACTTTGGTTCTACATGACATAGGAACACCAAACAAAGCTCAGCATGACATCTGGCATCTCTAGCACCAACACAAGCCAAGGGGAAAGTCCATATAAGGAGCTGTTTTGCTGTATGGCGACAATTTACCATTTGTTGTGTTGCCAGCATGGATCTGCCCCACTCAGGTTGCTAACTGTCAAGGTAAAAGCTTCCAGTGCGTGTTGGACACCAGACACCAAACACATCTTGTGTGACTATATTAGGGTAAAATTGCGCAAATTATATTATGAAGCATTGCTTTAACCATTTTAAGTGTTAAAGCCAAACTAGTCTCTGATGAGGCAGAAAGTAAAATCTCATTTCCCAGTTACACACACGCTTGGCGTTTGTGGAGCAGACAGGAATGGGATTTTAGCAGCTCTGCGACCCCCCCACCTGACCCCCAACAAAACACATGCACACACCACACTACAGCGGTACATTCCACAAACACTGCAGATGCCAAATGCTCCATTTTTAGAGCTGGACTTTGAAAAGTTGATCAATTGCGAGCTCTCTGGCCCTGTAACGGAAAGCCTGACTAAGTTTTCTTTGGTATGTGAAAGGTTGTGGACCACGTGTCACAGAAGGAGGCATGACATCATGTGAAAGCACCAGCACACATTGAGTAAAAGGAAAAGGTCATTCTGTCTCAGCTTTGAAGGTCAGCGTGGAATATTTGACTGTGATCATCTTGAACATCTTGAAAGATCAGGTGTAATTTTTGAGCCAGCCTGAGCAGCAGCAATTAGGCGAGATTACAGACCGACGGGGAAGTAATTTGTTAAACGAGAGCGATGATTAATGGTGCAGGATGGTCGGCGTATTAGATGAACCTCTCTTTGTTCACTTTGGTGTAATATTTGTGCCGTGGGTCCCTACAGTTTAGCTCAGGCACAGGATCTGTCAGCACTGATGAAGTATTTTGTCACCCGCTGCAATGCCATGTATTCCTCATATTTCAGACAAGCGAAGATGTTGCGCGAAGACAGGAAGATGAATCTCGCAGTCGGAATCGCAATCTTAAAAGTACTCATCACTTAGGGTGTTTGACTGGGGCTAATGACCCCTGCTGACTGTTGAGATTAGTGCAAAGGGAAAGGCATGCTTTTGCATTTAATGTGTTGACGTGTTACTCTCAAAGTAGCTTTCCGCCTGGCACCCAGTGTTAGCGTATTCCCTGTCTCGCCTCAACGTTTTAATTGCATTTCCCAATGCTTTGGAATGGAAATGCATCGTACTTTGCATTGTATTTTGGTTTCGTTTGAGCTCATTTTCTCCATACCCAGTTACCTCATCTCCAGCAGCCCCAGCTCTGCGGTTCACCCAGTCGTCAAAGAGACAGGCCGTGGCGAAGTGGGAGTTTCAGAAAATAAACACCATTCATATGTGTGATTTGAACAGTTAATTTCACAGCAGGACCTGCAGTACTCCGAGAACCCGGCTCTGGCAGTTAACTTAACGATCTGAGCAGAGCCCAGTCGAGGCAGGCAGTGTCGGGAAGTGCACAGTGAGCTTTCAGCTCATGAGAACTGTGGATTACGGGAGTCAAAGAAGTTGCCATATTGAAATAAAAAAAACTTTTTAGAAGTTTGAAGGTTTGGGGTGTGGTCACCAATCATGGAGGATTCCCATAAAAAATGCCTCAACATTTCTTTAATGTTCTAAGATGATGCGTAGAGGCCACATTTAAAGAGGTACGAATTTATTATACATACAATATCAACTAAAGATACCCAGGGAGAATTAGGTAGGAACATTTCATTCACACTTACCATATATGTTGGTCTGTTAATGTATGGGGGGAAATATATTATATACAATATATAAGCCTTAAAGGGTTTTAAAATTGGTCTCTAAAAAGCATTGCATTGTAAAAAATTGTACTGCAATCCTGCCATGCCCCTGGACACCTACCACCCTGCAGAGGTCAGCGCCAGCTCTAATACATTCCACCTGACCTGCCTATCGATTCCCTCTGGAAGCCCTTGATTAGTTGGATGCAGGGTGTTGGATTTGAATTGGAGGTGAATCTGACAGGATGGCGCATCATTAGGAGGGCTGGTGACGAGTCGTTTGAAGTGGGGATGGGGTATATTTCATCAGCGGGTCGAGGGTAGAATCCATCTCTACAGCTGAGGGTATGAAACGGATCTGTCTGTCTCTTTGTCTCTCAAAAAGGAAAGGATTTGGAGGCGAAGACAATTGAGACGTCAGAATAAGTAGGTGCTAATCCTGGCTAATCCAATATGAATGGGTTAGAATGATAACATCTGATGTGTTTCTAATGGGACTCTCACCATGCGGCCTGTCATTATCGAACAAGGACTGTATGCGAAACAGCGTAGTCTTGTAAGATTTCCGAAGAATTACTGTCCAACTAAAACGGCATTGTGCGCCAAGAATGTCCAGAGGAAGAATCGTTAATACAACGTAGCTCTACGAGAAACATGGCACCTTCGCTCATCTCTGCCTCCCTGCCACATGGCAGCCTGGCATCAGAGTGCTGCTATTTCCTTTCATGCTCCATTCAGGCACCCCAAGTGCCACAAATGTTTTATTATCTGCGCACGTATTCATGCAGCCTCCTTGGTACAAATTGGGCGCTCCATTTTGTTTGTGCCAGACGCATTGTCAGAGCGAAAGGCTTTGCATTTCCTCGACTCCCGGCTCAGACGTTTTTAATGGGGCTTGTGGACACGAGCTGCTTTTTCTTTTTTTCTTCTTCTTATTTTATTTCTCTGCCTTCCAACAGCCATCCTCCAGATGTGCCTCCATTTGGGGGAAGAGGAACTTGCACGTGTCGCAGCCAGAATGAGCCGTCACATAAACAGCCCCCATTGATGCAGGTTGCGTAAGCTGGAGGGATGCGCGCAGGAAAAATGGTGGTCAGAGCACTTTTCCTCTGCTATCTCTTCAAAGCTCGTCTCGCCCGCCACATGTTAGCGTGGGCGCCTGAGCTCCGCAGTTCCTGCCCACAGCCTGTTAATCATTCGCTTCAGACAGGACGGATGAGTTTGGAGGGCCTGGTGGGGCAGCTCATAATTAATTAGTCCCGACACCAACAAACACCCAGCGTGAGTGGAACTTTAAAGCCAATTGCGGTGATTACGGGGGCTAATAGTATTAGGAGCTGAATGAAGTGTGCGGTGGAGGGGGTGGGTGGGTTGGGCAACTGGAGGTGGTGAACAATGAGGGCTCGTTTGCGTTTGACCCTCCCTTTAAATCAATCAAACGAATGATTAAAAGCATTGGACCCAGAGAGCAGGATTTCTCCAAACTGAAACAGCCGTTAATTGTTTCATTCGCCGAATAGATCACGGCTCATAACGTGATTAATAATGGCAGTGTGTAACCTGCTGATTGTGGCAGAGTACAAAAGAATGATAATGTTAGTTAATGCATTTTATGTAAATAAGCCGCCCCTGCCGACTCGGTATTGTGTCATTAAGCTCTCATCAATCGGAGGCTGAATTACAAAAAAAAAAAAAGAAAGACATTCATTGCTCTTTTTTCTGGTTATAAAACCAAACTGTCAAAGGAGTGAACTGCAAATGCATGTATACTGGCCCACAGCAGGGCACACTGCATTAATATCTGATAACCTTAATGTGACTTTTGTTGGGCCCCAACAATGGCCTAACAGTTTGCATATGTAACAGCTGTACGATCACCTTTAATCGGAAGCTTGAAAAACCTTTCAAGTTCCTGTACTTCTGGTTAGTCAAGTACATTCTGTGACCCATATGGAGGCAGTAAAGGGGAAAAAAAGCCTTACATGAAATACATTGAAAACAATGCAATTGAAACCTGATCACCCTGGCTGTAAAACGAGTATTGTTTCGCTTTTGCCAGGCGCAACTTCATATGTATATGTACTGTACCTATAAATTATGTCTGTTATTACTGCAGTCTTTACATCATTATTACATCATTTTCACATTATTATGAGTTATGAGGCTTTTGATAAATAGGTGTGTGTTTAATGTGAATGCACTTGCATGTACATTTGGATGCTTATTAGACAGATTGAGGTAAGGCAACGCTGTATATGGTGTGTTAACCGTTTTCAGGATATTAGTATCGCCAATACTCATGTAGTAGGCCACAGTATGCAAATGAGCCTCTATGCAAATGAGCCACAATTTGAAATTGAGCTGTTTTTGCAGCTTAGTTTTCATATATGGACTGTATCGATGGGGAATGAACATGTATTTTTAATAATTTAACAGAAGATTGACGATACAGGCCCTTTAATATACTGAAATGCATCACAATATGTAGCAGTATAATAGCAATCCCAATATTTTGTCCATATTGTGAAGCCCTAGATCGAGGTGACCTTATTTTAGGGATTTAGGTTTATAATGAAATTGTTAATGTAACAGTGCACTTTGGATCTGTCTCTAGATCTCACAATTATGATGTCACTTCATTACTACATTGATCCAGTGCGTTTGAAAATGGTTGGCATTTTGTCTGGGTCCTGAAATAGATTAAAATAGCACTCGGGTAACTAGAGCTAGCCCCTCCAGATCAAGTGAATGACACCCTATCCAGACGTGCGTTGTCTTCATTTCAGCATCATGTTACTGAAGGCCACGGGGCCGCTGCAGTGTAAGGGCTATTGAACAAGTCAGCACTGGCTTTCACCACAGCACTCTCTCAAACTGTTACCAGACACTGGCTTACAAATGCTGTAATTCGACCAATTAGCCCTGCGGCTTCAAGGAACGCTGCTGCGCGGCCTGAAAACAAAACCGACCCGCAGCCGTGGACATCAGAGCGTAGGAAAGCCTGGGTTTTGATCCTGCGGACATCACAGGGTCAGCTGCGCCCTCCAGTCCGGTTTGTGTGCTGCGCTGGAGTCCCCTGCACAAACATCTCCCTTTTCTCAATACCGTCTCTGCGGGTGTTGTCGAAAAGTCAGAATTGGTTCGGCATGCCAAGTTTTGTACATGGGACTTCTAAACTGCTCATCTGTCAGTCTAAAAGGCACGAAAAAAGAGAGCACTTGCTCATGGATAGGCATGATTTAGGGGGAAGGCAGAGCAATTTTGGCACAGCCATCAGTCAGGGAGGGCTGCAGTGATTGGCTCGTTGCATTTCTGGCTATTTCGGGTGGCTCTGACTCATGGTATCCCTTGGTAACCAAACACACAAGAGGCCAATGAGGCTTTGGCTGGCCTCTTACCATGGCGCTGGAGGAGGGGAGTGTGTGTGTGTGTGTGTGTGGGTTGGTTGGGAGGTGGGGATATTGGGGGGGTAAAGAGAACAACACAAACTGACAAGAAATGGAGATTGGGAGGGGGACACTGAGAGCAGCAGCAGCATGCCAAACCCAGCCTTATTATCAGTCGAGCGACCGTAATCTCTGCCGCCTTCTCTCTGTCTGTTTATCTGCTCTACGTTTGACTCGCCTCCCAGAGTTCTGAGCTTTTGAGAGGAGCAGAGGGCCGCCAGGATTTTTGGAGTCTGTCGAGCCAAACTGCCCAGTGGCCCTGCCAGAGCTGCCATTCTGTTTGCAGCAGATAGGAAGTCCTCATTAGAGGACACATAAGTCATTTATGACGTGCACGGCTTCTTACTACCTTGCTTGGGTGTCAACGTTCTGACACAACGTGTGGATCACTCAGACGCTGATTGAGTTGGCCTATCGCAGTCCTACAAATGCTGCAGTGCTGCAACAAACTGTGGTAAATATACCGTGTGACTGTTTTTGGAAAGAAAAAAAAAACTTTTTCTTTCTTCTCTGATTTTCCAGAGAGCTATGAGAGCTAAGCTGTTTTTTTTTCTTTCGGATTATTAATTTCCCATCAGATTCCCTTTTTGGCGGGCACTCTATCTGTGTGTCATATCAGTGTCAGATTATGAATTAAAGAGTATTGTCGGTAAGAGGAAAGGAATAGCATGGGCGGATAATGAGGACGACTGTGACTGGCTTTGAGAAATCTGTTGTTCTTCCGCTCCTGTCACTCTATTCACATTGATACAGTTTTAATGGAGTTTGAATAATAGGCCTGACATCTTCAATGCGGAGGTTATGCAATCCCTGCGATATTGCTGTGGAGACGAGGGGCGGGAGGACTATAATGCCATTTAGGCAAATTAAAGGGCGGCCAAGAGACTTGGCATGCTACGGCCGAGACTGTATCCTGTGGGCCAGGGGAGACCACAAATTCCTCCCAGGATTACAGGATTAAGAATTCGAAAGGTGATGCAGTTTCTCACAGATGGAGGAAATAAAAAGGACAAGGCTGGCGGAGGGGTGAACTGCCGTTAATGCATGCTCCCCTTTAATTAAAAGCTACTGATTGAATGATATTGGAGAGGATTAGGCTGAAGAATGATTACTGGGAAAAATACACACACACACACACACACACACACACACACACACGTACATACACAACTCATCCTTGGACACCTTCCCGTAGCATGCTGGGATATTTTATAATAACCAAGCGTGATTGCCCAGGCTGCATAGGGTAGATAAAAGTCTTGCCTGTGCTCTCTTAAGGAGGGGGAGGATGATGAGTTGCTGCGTGCTGATTACAAATAGGAGCAAGGGCAGAGAAAGTAGTTGTAGATAGTGCGAGAGGTTGACTACTCAGGAAATACGGTTTTCTTTCGGTTTTCAGATGGGCTGCCAAGTTGCCTGCGGTCATTCGGCCTGTCAAAGGCTGTTGGTGTGGTTATTTCTTAAAAATCAGCTTTAAAAAAAGGCTACAAGCCATGGACATTACTCATGAGAATTAGTTGTTCTTCTTTTGCCAGTGGCTGCGCCCTAAAGCTGCACCATGTGTACTCTGCAAACACTGAAAGATACAGTTGTGTTTGAGGATCCTTTCTCTCTCGTTTACATTGTTCGGCCCACTTTCGCTCCGTTATTTGGCGACGGTGCTTTCGTCGCTCCAGGTTGTCAGCTCTCAAGAGCGCTTATATAAACAGACATTATTCCGCTCGTCCAAATGTCTCTCAGCACATTCATTTGGCTCGGGTCAGAAATCTTTTCATTTTACTGCACGGGGGCTCAAACAAACCAGGCTCCGGCGCACTAAATGGTCCTCCCGCATCGTAATCCAAGTCATGCCGCAAGTGACGACGCCAAAGATCTCAACCCGCGATGTGCACCTTTGCTTTATGAAAGACCCTTTGTGGCACCATTCGTAGCTGGAGGACGCGAGAGAGACTTTTGTGTTTATTTTTCAGCCGCTATCACTTTCGGGCCTTTGTGATTAACTCGGCGAGTGTAGCGTCCTCGCGAGAAGTGTTGCTTACAAGTGACAGTTTTCAACGTTGTGTGGAAAAGCGGGCCGTTTGTTTGGCCGTGTGTTGAAGGGATGCCGCGAGACTGTTGAAAACAGTGCGACTCCAGATGTAAGCTAATCTGTAACCACAGTACAGACTGCCTCCGTCTCAGCTGCAGCACAGTAAAATGGAAGTTGACCTGTTGAAAAACAAAACTGTGGTTAAACTTCATCACCGCCTGTAGCTGTTGGCTTTGAAAACAGGATGGCTTTACAGAACATATCCTCGTATCAAGATGCTGATCTTGCAATACCTTCTTTCTAACAGACCAAACCACAAAGTCTCAAAGGCTTGCACAATAGTGCACAGGATTTATATGCTTTTCTTTAGGTGTGTCCCACTAACTGAGAACTTGGCAGTAATGCAATAGCTGTTATCAATAACAACATGAAAGTTCTTCACTGTTTGTTTTGGCAGTGCAGCATGAAGATTTCTACATAAAAAGGCTAAAAAAATAAATGTTGCGCAGTCTTCATGTATTTAGAGACATGACCTTTTGTTAAATAATTTTCATTAGAGTACTTTTATAATTGAGTTTAAAGGAATACTCGTTTTTAGGAACTCAATAAAAGATACATCATTCATCAGCATCTGATATGAAAAAGGCTTTATTTGTTGGATGTTATTCACTAAATACTTTTCCATTTGTTTTTCAGACCTATGAGAGGCCTTACAGGCTAATGCCTCAGAATGACAACAACATGATGGATGTCCTCGGGGAGAACACAAGACCAAAGCACGAGCCCAAAAATGACACTCAACAACTGGATTGGACAAAGCCAATATTAAGAGAGTCAGCATCCCAAGGGGACCACGGAAGAGACCCGGAATCAAAACAAGAATCAACATGCATTAACAAGAGCCTTCTGTCAGAGGCCAACACCCCCTTCTCAAAGACACAGGTCAAAAAGGTTACGGAAGGTTCATCTGGAAGTATGTTTGCCTCGGGAACGACTTGTCCAGGTTCTGACTCACAGGCTCCTTCACCAGCTGATATAACAATGAGTCCAGCAGCAGACTCAAATCTATTGATGAATTCCTCTTTTAGCAAAGACAGGGGTTTGCAGGAGGTCACTGAGCAAGTCTTTGGGAACATCAAGCGGAAGTACGGCAGGAGGGATACAATGAGGGCTCTGACCACCAATAATGCAGACCTGCTATGGGCCAAAAAGATTGACAAGGAAAGTGAGACCCTGGCTCAAGACAATACTAAGAATAAACAACTGTATAACACTGATAAAAGTGAGACCCTGAGAGAGGAGGCAGAAAAATCAATGAAGAGGGCAGAGGATGAGGCTAAAACAATGCCAAGCTGTGTTCCACATAATACAGATGAACCAAAAAGCAGAAAGAAGAAAAACAGAAGACTCACTGAGGACAGCATCTCTTTGGAAGACCAACAAGCAACACACACGATAGAAATAAAAGAAAAGAGTGACCAAGGTGCTGCCAAACCTAAAGTGGTAAACAAGATGGAAATAAGTACAGCAAAGCAATTTGGGGTGACTTCACGGAAGCTGGGGGAAGAGAGTGAGGCACCAGTGACAAATGTGGAGGTGTCTGAGAATAGGCACAGGAAGAACCTAGTTGGGAGACCAAGATCGATGACTGATACAGAGAAGGAAGCAGAAGGGAGGCAACCAAAGGTCAAGGACAGATGGTGTTATTTGAAATCCAAGAGCTCTACCCCCCATAAAGACATTAATCCAGTGATGTCCATTGAAGAGCCGCCCTCTGCTTTTCCCATCACACCATCTAGCCCACTGTACACCAACACGAACAGTCTGACAGTCATCACTCCTGTAAAAAAGAAACGGGGAAGGCCCAAAAAACAACCACTGCTCACTGTTGAAACAATTCATGAGGGAACGGCGACCAGCCCTGTCAGTCCTATCGCCCAAGATTCAACAGGTGCTTCGAAGAGGAGGAGGAAGAAGCATAATTTCTCACAACTGGTGCAACTGGCCTTAAATAAATCCCCTACTGCACAACAATTGAAGCTCAAGAAAACGGGCCAGGTCGGCGTCCTTAAAAAGAGAACAGTTAAGAAAATGAAACTGATCAAAATGCAAAGCATTTTGAATGAACTTTTGTCCTCCTCTAGCAGTGGCAATATGGCTCTGAAGTCCAGTGCTCCAAGTTCCAGTGCCATGTCAACTGTGGCATCGACAATCGAGGCCCGTCTAGGCAAACAAATCAACGTCAGCAAGCGCGGGACTATTTATATAGGCAAAAAACGAGGGAGGAAGCCCAGAGCTGAGCTGCAGGCCCAGTTAGATGAGCACAAAGCCAGTGATGAGCATTCATTGCCTGTCTCGAGTCAGTTTGAGAACCTTCTAGTGCCTTCTAATCCACCATCCACAACCAGAATGCCTTCTCCCAGGGTCATGCAGTCTCTCTCCGCTCAATTCTTAGCAGGTGGGGTGGCACACCATGTCACCACGGAAACCAGCCAGCACGACCTGAAGACCATGCCAAATCTACAGCCTATCAGTGCATTGCCCACAAAAACTCAGAAGGGCTTGCTCAGTAGTAACTGGAAGCTCTCTCCTCCAAGACTTATGGCCAATTCACCATCTCATCTGTCAGAAGTGGCCTCCATCAAAGAAGTCACCCTGTCTCCCGTTAGTGAGTCCCACAGTGAAGAGACAATCCCAAGTGATAGTGGCATTGGCACTGACAACAACAGCACATCCGACCAGGCTGAAAAAGGTCCAGCTTTTCGCAGGAGGTACTCCTTTGATCTTTGCAGTTTCGAGGCTGCGGAGGCTGCCACACTAGAAGCTACAAGTAAAACAACTAGAGGGCACTATCAGAAGCATGCTACCACCGTTGCAATGGAAAGTTTCCTCACTCAAGAGAGCCTTAAAAAGCAGAAACATCGACGGAAGCGAAAGAGCCTCCCAAGTCGGGACGACCTTCAGTTCCTGGCTGACCTCGAGGAGCTCATCAGCAAGTTCCAGGTCTTCCGAATCTCTCACCGCAGTTTCAAGTTCTACCACGAGAACTCTTACCCTAGCATTTTCCGCCTCAACTTTGACCATTACTACCCTATGCCCTACTACCCCTACGATCCTGTGCACTATCTCCGCAGAACTTCAGAAAAATCAAAGAGGAGACGTGGCAGGCCAGCCAAATCAAATGAACCAATAACAAAGATGCCTTTCATTCAAGGGTTTGGCTACCCAGTGCCCAGTGGCAATTACTATGCACCCTACGCGATGCCTTACACATCTATGCCTCTTGCCACAAGTATGATGAACATGGGCTATTACGGGCAGTATCCACCACCTTTGTACCTGTCCCATGCTCTTGGATCTTCAGGCTCTCATCTAATGCGGCCACCCGTTCCTCCGCCAAAGTTCCACTCTGGTGGGCTTTCAAGCCTCTCTGCTGCAAGCAGACATAGGGTGAAGAGCATGCCCCATGAGATGCCTTCTCCCAGGATGGGCGACACTCATCACTCATCGAGCAGCTGCTTGGCAAGCGTCTGCCTCCACAAACGCAAACACAAGCATAAGCACAAACATAAGGAGGACCAGCACGCTGCCCCGCAGAGGGAAGATCTTGGTGGACTCTTCAGCGGTGCTCTGCCTCTGTCTAAACTGAAAGACAAGCAAAGGAGCCAGCAAAGTGCAGATGTGTCCTGCAAGACCTCCAGGAACTACTTTGAAGTAGACACACTCTCATCGCTGTCCTTATCCGACTCGCAGCACTGTAAACGTGCTCGAGGAGAGCCGCTGAACAACTTCCTGAACATCTGCACTACACAATCACATGACCGTCTGCGAGCCAGCCAGGACCGGCCACTGGACTCTTTCAAGGGGCAGCACTTAAGAGAGGAGAGTCCCAGCATCCGCAGTAGGAGGCATAGCTTAGAGGAGTTTGCTACATACAGCGAGGGAAGCATGGCGCCTTTCCAGAACGACAGAGGAGAGCAGGCAAAACAGATGTACCAGCACAGCAGCACAGCTATAGCAGGTTAGAGCATCTCCACAGTTACATTAGACATGAAAGCAGGTAAAGAAAATCCAAGAAGTGGAAAAAAAAATAGCTTGGCAAATAACAAAGGCACGATTTAATCTTAGATGCAAAGCCTTGCGGTGGGTCTCATCAACCAGCTCTTTGCTATTCAACAAAACGATAAACAAATATGCTCATTTGCACACTTTTGTTTTGTAGTCTGAACATCTGGTGAAGCAGGCGTAAGAAACAACTATAATTCACAAATTTCTTTCTCCTCCTTTTTCACCTCTGTTTCTTGCCAGTAGTTTTCTTAGAGATATATTATTCACACGTTTTGATTTATTTTCTACTGACATGCAATAAAAAAAAAATCTCCCTGTGTTAAAAGAGCTGGCCAGCAGCCAGCAGTTTAATGAATCCAGTCTACTCCAGTGGAGGGGAATTGCAAGCCCAAGGCTCAGTTAGATTACATTTTTGCTCCTTGGGGAAAAGAAGAGGATGAGTCACATACTGCCTAACCCGTACTACCATCTACCTCTGTGAATTAATGCCATGCTTCAAAGACCTTGGATGTCATCGTTAAATAGAGCAGCACGATGTATATCATGCAAAAGTGTAAATCTGGCTTCGGTTTCCAAACATGTTTTAGACAAAGTATGTTTAGGCAAAAATAAAGACAAGCCATGGTGATTTTGGCCATGGCGATATATGGCTTTAAATGTGTCACTCCTAGTGAAGACTGGATGTAATTTATAGGCACAAATTTGCATCTGATGTCACCGCTCATTTGCAATTAATTATAACCATTTGCCCCAGCCTAATGATATTATTGCACATTTCTAGGCAAGGCTGTTAATCATTTTGACCACTGAGTATTTATGATGCATAATGTAAATGAAAAGAATCAGTGAATGTAAGGCATTTGTTTCTAGAGCGTCTTCAGAAATGCTTATTTATTAGTAGATATACTAGATAGAAGACAGTGTCAGCATATGTATTATCAAAGGGTTTGTCAAAATTGAGCAAAACACCAACATTGTAATGCATTAACAGCTGCGTGTAGTCTGAATGACTAGAATTTTTTTGGCCAGTGGATGTAGCAGTCGAAGCGTTTCCACAAGAAATATAACCCTTTGGCAAGCTCTTTAAAGTAGCCTTGCAGCGCATCATGCACATGTGGTCTGAATTGAGCTTTTGATGGGGCACTCAATGTAAAGATCTTTCAGTACACTAAACCCTCTTTAGCTGGAGCCCACTTGCTCTTTTAACTACTGGCCCCTTGATTTTCGTGGGACAGGAACTAGGCCCGTGTTCAGCACTTTTTTTTTTCCCTAAAACTTCATGTGATACACTTTATTCCAAGCATATTTTCTATGCCTGTTTATTCCATACATTCCTTTTAAAAGGCTAGTCCTTTGATGCCATACACCACAGTGCCAGATGTTAATAACATTCCAATTCAGCCTACTGAAGAAAAAAAAAACAGTTGCTGCCAAAAGGACAATAAAAATGCACTTTCTACCTTACACTTCATATTCTGTCCCCCCACCACCACTTTTAATGCAACAAATTTGAAAACTGTTTAAACAGTGGAATTTAGTTGCCGTAGCGATGGGAAGCGGGCCTGCGTTAGTGTGTGGAGAGCAGAGCTGTGTGCGGACAGCAGCAAGGCGAGGCCATAAATTGGGTGCAGTAATGAAAACAGTGTGTGCAGGATGCAGGTAGAGGTTTCAGGGGATAAATGAGTTGTGACGCTCCCTTTGAAAACTAATGTATTCCCCCCCCCCTTTCTTTCCATGATTTGTTGGCACTCCGAGAGACTCACTGAGGTTCTCAGTGATAAACCAGGGCCAGGAAGGGGGGCGGGGGGGTGTTGCCGCTTCGGCCTGGCCCTCCGTATTACTTTATTGAAACCAAATGAGCAGCGGCTGCAAACTTAGTGACTCAGTAAAAGGGCTTTAGTCTTCTGCTCAATTTAGATGTTGCTCTTATCCAAACTTGAGCTCGTTTATGAATTTGAACGAGCTTTAAAAAAGCTTTGCTGTATTTTCCAGCATTGCACAACGTACGAGCCGCTCTGTTTTCTCTACAGGGAAGCTTGGAAATAAATAGATTGCCTGTGATTTCAGTCGAGCAGAGCAAACCGCTGGCGAAAACCATCCACGATTCTTATTTGCTTTCTGGGATACCTAACCAGATGGAGTGGCAATCAGTGAGAGGGAGCAAGAAAACGAGCGAATCCTCCAGAGACGTGAGGGGTGCAGCAATTTTTTTTTTTACTTTTTTTTTTTTGATGCGGAACACACATTTTAGGCAGCTTTAGGCTGTCTGAACTCATTTCAGACGAGGCTGCCAGAAACCCAACATTTCCTCCACTCTGGGCTTCCTTCCAGCGCTCTGACGCGAAGAGGAGAGGCAGTAAATTAATCACTGATGTATCTGAGGCCTCCTAGTTTATTACTCACACTTCCAGAGCCGTCTCCTCAACACGGAGGTGAGCGCTGGCTGCGTGCACAGAGAGACAGATAAGAGGGACGGCTCCGCGCGCACTAATTAAACGCATGGATGTAGTTCTGCACAAGTCAAGTGTTAAGTGCTCTATAGCGCCGTAATTCTTTCTTCTCAGGGGACTTCTTGGAGTCTTTGACTCTGCTCATTTAGATAGAGGCTTGTAATGAAACGGCAGTCTGGAGACTTGTCGTCCTGTGATATACAGCGTCAAACTTTTGTCCATTACAATTATTACGATTCACATTACAGTGTTGACACTTTCAAACGATGCATCGTGGGATGCACCATGCTCAGCCTGCTTGGATGTGGATTACTTTGTCTCTGTGATTGTGACTCAGATGAGGTTGCTGATGCTTTAAATAATACAGCGGAAAGTGAGATAAAGTGAACACACCCCAGCACAGCACACAGTGTGAACAATGTGAAATTCCCTCTCTGCGTTTAGCTCATTCACAAAGTGAAGCAGTGGGCTGCTAAGAAATGGGGGTCCCCGTTGCTCAAGGATGCCTCAGTAGTGCCACTACCACGACCTTCTGATCACAGGGGTAACCCCCTAACCACAAGGCCTCCAGCTTTTTTCTTATTTCTACATCGTAGGAATGGGTATTAGGGACAGCATGGGAAAAATATTAGTATCTGTAATGATTGAGGCTCAAGGAAGGCAGGATTAAATGTAATAAAAAAGGAACAAAGATACAAACAAAAACAAGGGTCTGGGTTTCACAAAAACACAAGAAAATATGAAAACATGAGATGGTGCTCAGCACAGCAGGGGGATTCGCAACAAGACAATGGGAAACACCTGGACAAGGGAGGAGACAGGAATAAGACACAAGCGAACACGATAACAAGGGGACTGGGCTAAGACAAAACTGGTCACATGGAGTAGGCACATGGAGAATGTAAACAACAACTTAAACAAGAAGACAGAACTTTACAAAAAGCCAAGCAACAGGGAAAAAACAAGGGGTTTTACAGTATTGCAGCTACTCGATTGTGATGCATTTCATTAAATTCTCTGGCCCATAGCATCACTTCTCTGGAATTAAGGCTTCATATATGTAAATACTGTTAAAAGTTCAAAATGTATGCCTTCTCCCCCATACACACAGTCCATAAATGAAAATTAAGCTGCAAAAACATCCACAGGCACTTAAGATCTGCCCATCCATGCTGAAATTCTGAGGAGTGTTTCAGCCCTTTGGTGACTTTTGAATGAGATACAGTACAGGTTAGCCAATCAGAAAAGAGACAAATTGTAGGCATCAGTCTTAAGAAAAACTTAGGTTATGTAGGGATGAATTACGAATAGTTTTGGCATCCAACTCCACAGAAAAGGCATGGAAAATTGAAATGCAAGGAGGATATAGAATGTGGACTTTTATAAACGAATCCGTGTATTTAGTGGTTTGATATTGGCACAAATTAATTTAGTTTTGTTGTATTACATGAATACCTTGATCCACTCAACTGGAGCTGTGATTGGTCAACTTTTTAAAAACACTGTGAGAGGCTCATTGTCTTCTGTGATATAAGTATTGCAAAGACCAATACTGATACGATTAACAGACAATTATTGTGCAGCCTTACTGAGTATTGTGCAAAAATTTCAATTCCAATACCAATACATTGACATCTTTTTTTAAGTATCTTTTTAGCATCTACTGAAAGGTTGGCCTAGTGACCAGAAGGCTGTGAGTTTAAATCTCAGGACTGCTAGTGGCACCTAGTGCCCGCTGCTTCACTTGGTGAATGAGTTAAAAGCAGAGAAGAATTTTGTGCTGTTCACACAGTGTGTGCTATGGTGTTTTTTTACATACAACATATTTTTTCACTTTACTTAAATGAGTGTGAGTTGCAGGAAGTGGGTGCATTTACTGACCACAATGAATCACAAGCTAATCGTGATTCTGTTTCCATGTTATTAACAAGGAAACAGAATGTTTTTTAAACAGCCAGTCAGGAGTGTAGCTCTTGGAACAAACCTGTTCATGAATGCTAGTACTAGGTATTGAAATTTGGTGTTTACTGAAGTTGCACTGAAGTTGTCACCATTAAAGTATTCACCCATATGTGATAACTGTAAAATAAGTTACCATTATGTTGTTTTCAACCATCGTAACTTTTGACTGTTGCATTTGTCTTGAACAGATCTTGGATCCTACAAGAAAAGGTACAAGCGTAAAGAGATAGAGGAGATGCAGTGTGAGGTGCGGAAGATGCATACCTTCTCCAAGATCCTCACCAGCAAGAGAAGCTTGGAGCACGTCAACAAGATCCTTAGGGTGAAGCGGCTCCAGCGGCAGGCCAAGACTGGCAACAACGTGGTGAAGCGGCGAAGGGGGAGGCCCCGGAAGCAGCCACTACCCACGGAGGAGGGATTCCTGGCTCAGATGCCCGTGCTTGAGAAGTGCGTGGACCTTCCCAGCAAGAGGAGCCTCCAGAGCGGCCTGGTGCCCGCCCAGCTGGAGTTCTCAAACCACGACTCCATCACGGATGCCATCGAGGCAGTAGTGCACCAGGCCCGGGCTCAGCCCAAAGCGTTGCAGGGGTCCAAGCAATGGCCCAAAGCCCAGCCGGAGTATCAGTCGGAGCGGCCGGCACGGAGGGGCCGAGGAAGCAGAAGAGATGAGTCAGATCATTAGAGAATTTCAGAACAATGCACTGTGAGTTCGACTTGCACTCCCCACCTTCGGATTACTTCTAGGCATTTGGTTTGGACAGCTGAACTACTCTTCATGGGCATTCTCTGAGGATTCTGATAATGAATGTGGTCTAAAGTGCCCCACTTTTCATTTTGTACATGCCGTCACCGAAATCTTTTACTATCAGTTTTTTTTTTATTTTGTTAATTTTTTTCCTCTCTCATGGAGACGTTGTTGCTTGACATTGAGCCTTTATTCTCCCAAAGCCCATAACTCAAAGGATGTTGAAACTATGGCTACAGCCATAACCTTACCAGCAAGTGTAAATGAACTTTTATTACAGTACTGTGCACTTTTGGGGTTTCTTTGCCTTTTTCGGTTTTCTCAAGTCAAAGCACAGTACTTAAGATAAAGACCAATGCGCTGAAGTTGGTCAACAGTAACTCCTAGACATACATACACACACACACATACACACGCTTGCCTGCGCTCAGGTTTGTTCCGGGCATGAACTAACGGCAATACCCTTGAATGAGACCCTTCTTAAAACTGTCTTTGATGGCTATAGTTTGATTGTACATAGGAACGTATTCTACAAACATTTCAAAGTGAAAGTATTTTAGATTTACCTGTACTGTCATCATATCAAATAGAAACCTGTACAATATTCAAATAATGTTTTTTAACCAAATACTAGAAATAGATGTGACATACAAAAAGCTTGTGTTCAAATGGGGGAATGGGGGAGGGGGGGGGGGGCTTACAGTATTTATTAATCAAGTCATAACGAAGTGGACTCATCACAGATCGAAGGATTGTATTAGACAGAGTGTAAAGTCGAACCTTCAGAAACCTTAGCTGTAGACATACTCCGCTCATCATGTTGTACATGAAAAAAACATTTATTCTCGCATTTAAAACCAACATAGCACTTAATCCAGTTTCTTTATCCTCGAAGATGGGTCTAAGTACTACACAGTGTCACACCGATTATTTTTTGGTTGCATAACCCACGATATCTGGAAAAATATTTTAGTAATATCAGTCACATGATTTCTCAGTCAGTTACTTGAAGATGAAAAAAAAAGTAACTGAGTTGCCTTTCCCAGAGTCTATTTGAGAATGTGCCTGCTCTTGCTAATAAAGTAATAATAATATTGTCGATATACCTGTCAGTATTAGGTGTTCATACCAACCAAAGTTGCAGTCCAGTTGTATTCCATATTATAGGTGGATTTTGGTTTAGGTGCTTGTAAATGGTGTGACGGATGGATTGTGCAGAATTCGAAATGTAGAGTTCACTACTGTATTCAGTACCGAAAGCTGCATAGGAAAAAAAAATAAAATGTAAAAATCTGGGACTCGTTCCCAGGGTTAGCATCCAAAACCAGGCTTCAGTGTAGTACAAGTTGTTCTAAGCTGTTGTAGAAATGTACATCCAGCTGGTCGTAATGCAAAAAGCTCTCCATTTGTGGTTTATTTCTCAGTCGTTTCATATATGTGCCTTATGTTGTCAACAAAGTCCATAACATTTCAGGTACCGGATACTATGAATGGCAAGAAACCGCGCTTACACATATAACGTATATACATATATTAGACATATACATACATGGTCATGAATGTACATATGCCTGCTGTCTCTCCCGGTCGTCAGAGCTGTCATTGTTTAGGTGGAAAGCGGAACACGCGGATCGTTCCGGTGTTAACGATCTGCTCCCCAGGTTTTAACAAACAGTATTAATCTGAATCCCAATCCCTCCAACTGTATTTACCTAGTGCTTCGGCGGATCTGTGTGCAAAAAGTGAAAATGAACAAGACCAAACCGTGCTTGCGACAATTCAGATAAAGACCACCACAACACGCTATAGCGCCACTTAGGGGCTGTTATGTTCTTATTTACTATGCATCAGGTTCTAACCTGCTAATTGACGGACATGTAATGACTTTTGAAGAGGAATTACTTTTTATAAGCTTTCTCTCTCTCTCGGTTCAGTCCATTTGATGGAGAGATCGGACGGAATGATCAAATGTATCAGACTGTAATCTGGGTTTAGTATTATTATTATTATTAGTTGTTTTATTTGCATACAAATGACTATCATTTCTTTGCAATTCTTATCGCTGCACAGGGCAGAAAAATGAGCCCCTAAGCAGCTGAGCCTTAATCGTTACGTTCAATTCAACAAACGAAGCCCTGTAAATAGTCCTTTACTAAACAGCCGACCGCTTGTGCTAATTCCTAAATTCCAGAATGCCCACCGCCTAAAACTGCGTGACCTATCGTTCGGTGAGAGTAGGACGTTATGACTTGTGATGCATCCGAGTCAGGAGAAATGGTCCGTACTGGCTGGCAGCTACGTCCCTCCGCCTGCGGCACTAAATTGGACATTTCAGCATGTCTTCATTTAGGACAGAAGCTGCAGACCACATGGAGACAGTGCCAAAAAACATAAAGACATCCATTATTCATCGACGAAAGCTAGGAACGGATGGAAATCTCGCCATTAAAACCAAATTGTCTACAGTAGCAGTGTTCCTAAACGGTACCGTAGATCTTCAGCTCATCAGAGGAGGCGCTAATAGCAAGGTGTTTGGCAGCTCGTATTTTTTGGCTTAAAAAAGAAGAAAAAAAAAAAAACACCAGATATCCAGATATATTTTTCTCTACCAGCTGATAAAACGGTGCCTTGTGAAGTTAAGGGGTTTTTTTGTTCGTTTTTTGTTTTTCTGGCTCTTAAACAATAATAGTAACTCATCACATGCTGTTTCATGTCTTGTAAATATGGTCCAACTCGATGCGATGGTTTTACTCTGGTGACTTCATGAAAAAGGTCATCATCTGAATCTTCTCAGCAGCGTCCGATCTGTATTGAGCTTTTTAGGAAATCCCAGTGCAGATGAAGCATTAATTGAAGGGTAATGTACTGAACAAGGGCACAACACCATCGAAATCAAATTCAGCGTATTTTGGGTTTTTATAGGTACTATGACCATTTTGATAATGCTCCGAGGTTTCCCAAACCCGCTCGCCCTGAATCGATTGTATGCACACAGATTTTGAAGAAGTCAAATATTGAATTTCGATTTGGAGATCTTATACATTGTTTGATAAGTTTTTTTAAGAAATGGTTTTTAATTCATAAAGCATTTTTGTAAATTGTATGAATATAAAAAGAAAAAACACAGCAA
Source organism: Brachypetersius altus (assembly GCA_037974465.1). NCBI lineage: Eukaryota > Metazoa > Chordata > Actinopteri > Characiformes > Alestidae > Brachypetersius > Brachypetersius altus. The sequence goes on from JBBPDB010000040.1 coordinate 6,276,632, forward strand.
ATAATGGACATATATAGGAAAGAATAAATATTGAGATACGCAAGCATATGCATTGTACATAAAAATGTATGTAGACATACACCCTCATGTTTTTGTGTACCTGTGTATACACATTTAAAGATACATATACTGCACTGTACATATGTACATACATTTAAGCTCGCATGTGTTTGGTCATATTTGGCGTTCATGATCTTGTAGGGATTTTTTTATTATTATTATTATTTCTCTTTTAAGCTCTTTTTTGTGCAACCATCTCAGTGCAGTATTGAGCACTTAAATACACTTGATCTTGTTCATGTCATTCATTGTGCAAAAAAAATTAAAAAGGAATTTATCGGAAGTTTGGATCTTTATGTCTTTCTTATTTACTCAAACAGGGCCTGCTTTCTTCCATTTATACATATCTGTGTGTGTGTGTCTGTGTGTGTGTGTGTCTGTGTGTGTGTATTACGCCTGACGATCACACAAACAGGCTTTAATATGGAGTTGGTCCGCCTTTACAGCTGTTACAGCTTCCACTCTTCTTGGGAGAATTTCCACAAGATTTTGGATGAGAAGGTCTGGCTCACAATCTCTATTCTAGTTCATCTCAAAGGTGTTGGATGGGGTTGAGGTCAGGGCTCTGTGTGGGCCAGTCAAGTTCTTACACACTCAATCATCCAGCCATGTCTTTATGGGACATAGTCGTGCTGGAATAGAAAAGGCTCTTCCCCAAACTGTGACCACAAAGTTGGATGCATGGCGATCTGAATGCTGAGGCATTAAGATTGTCCTTCACTTGAAGTAATCACTGAATTCAATAATTAAGAGGTGCGTCCCAATACTTTTGTACACACACACACACACACACACATATATATATGTGTATATATATGTATATATGTATATATATACATACTGCTCAAAAAAATAAAGGGAACACTTAAACAACACAATGTAACTTCAAGTCAATCACACGTCTGTGAAATCAA
>JBBPDB010000040.1:6297161-6327074 GCA_037974465.1 Brachypetersius altus
AGAAAGAGGGAGAGAGAGAAAGAGAGAGAGAATGAGAGAGAGAGAGATAGAGATAGGGATAGAGGGCCTAAGCATGCAGGTAGGAGGAGCTTTGGTCTCACCGGTCAGCTATAAAGCCTCTGGATTGATTTCTTCTGCACAGCCGCTGCTAACTGAAGGGACTTGCAAAAAACTAGCCCCATTTATGCCTGGATCACAAATTACAGAGGTACATTTGTTTCTAACTTTCTATGTTCATTTATACTTTGTTCCTTTTTTATGTATCTCAGCCTTTTACAATAAACAGACAGTGATTCTGCAACTGCACAGAATTCAACTGTGGTTCATTACACAATTCTGCTACAGGGTATTCCTGCGAATATCAACAGTCTCTGTCAAACAGCCATTCCTGAGCACCGCAAGGTAAGAGAGCTAACCATAAAACTAATTTGTCTTGTGCTATTTGAGATTCATCGTCAATCATGTTGCATGTTAATGGTCAGAATAAGAGTTTTTCATCAGTTATATACTGGGCTTATACATGAGAGCAAGTGTACTCACTGGTCCACTGAGGTCCAGTACAGATCACCCACAGGCCTGACAGAAGTTCAGCGGAATGGGTGAATAATATCACAACAAACACACAGCATGAACCAGTGGTGATGTATGACAATAGATAATAATAATAATAATAATAATAATAATAATAATAATAATAATAATAATAAACTACTATTATAATTAACAATAAACTACTATTATAGTTAATAATAAACTACTATTATAGTTAATAACAGACTACTATAATCTACTATTATCAAGTGTATAAATAATAGCAGTTAATGGATTATTCATAGTAAATAACAATAGCAAAATCACTTTTTACAGAAGTTTTTACAGTAGTTTTTACAGCTTGCTAAGAAAAAAATGTGAAGTTTTGAATATTAGAATCTTTTTGCCTTGTATTATAGCCTTGCAGCCTTGTATTTGGGACAAAAAGGTCTCAAAGGTGAAAACTCACCTCTCTTGATGATGGAGTTTCTCATTCCACAGGTCAACAGGTCAAAATCACCAGAGATAAGATGATGTGGGTTTTATAGTTAAATAAAAACCTCATGCAAGTCTATTGCAAATCTGATATTACTCAAAATTCAAATGTGACTGAAAAATCGTTGATGTGACTGGTTGTTTTTTGTTGACCTGTGCTTTCTGTTTGTCTTTGGTAGGAACTACAACCACTAATGGCTACCACGGCTCCTCAAAATGGGCAGAAGAAGTCGCTGCCCCCTGAGAAGAGTGGGCAGCGGGCCACCACTGGCTCTTCCTCCAAGGTGAAGGCCAAACTGGCTCGGCTGGTGCCTTACTTCGCTGGAGACATGGCTCCTGTAGCAGAGTGGATGAAAGGTAAGGCTATACTGTACACGCTCTTCATGTCCTGCGTCTTGTAACACACACTGGACATTTTTGACACAGGAGGGTCTCTTATAACCAGTGATGATGTTATTACCAGTGTGGTAGAAGCTCAATACTCGTGATTGCATAAAACGTGTGAACTGGAATAAACTACCTCTACAAAAAGGGTAGGCGAAGAATCAGTCCTAGGATTTACACGTGCAGTTTAACACCAACAAACCCAGGGACCATGCCCCGATAACAATTTTGGATTCCCTCATTTATTTTCTTTGCTATGTCATGAATAGCATCATATATTAAACTAATGAACCTAATGAAAGGTTGATTCATTTTTGAGGCCCTGGATGTGAAGAGCCTCTTTCATACATTTCATACTAGTTATGGATCACTGACTTCATTCAGTTTCATTATCATTTCCAGTAGCTACTGATAACCAAATAGCATTAGGAACTGACCTTCAGGAAAAGTATTCTGAAAACATCTTCCTGCTGTTTCTCTTCAAGAGAATCTTCCACTGGCTTGTATTAAAAGAACTCTGTTGGTCCTCATAATTCTGGATTCAGAATGCAGCAAGGCTCAGTAAACCACACTCTGATCCTGTGGCTGGTGTTCAGGACAAAACACAATAGGCTATTTACACCAGGAAAACGCCAACACTAAACCCCACAGCCAGTGGCAAAAAAGTCTCATTAAGGTCACTCACTCCAAAGTCCCCATGCTACTTTCTCCTATGAAGATTTATTTTCCAGGGCTGTCAAATGGTTGTAAAATGACATGCACACAAGGTGATATATATAGTATACGTGTGCTTATGTATATATATGTACGTGTGCTTATATATATAACCTATTGTGTAATTGCACATGTAATAGGGTGCACTGCTGTTTCCTCACACTGTACTTCGGATGTAATACCAGCTTTAATAACATTTAGACACTTTAATGTAAGTGGACAGTTCCTGTGTTCTAGACATTTCTTTTGTTTGGTGTAATATATATATATAATTCATTATAAGAAGACATTAAAGTCTATATAAAAAAAGTTGGGATGCCCTTTGGAGATGCGGCCTGATTACATAATATAGATAATTATACTCAATCAGAGCAGTCTTGTATAAAAATCAGTAGTTCATATAAATGTAATGACCCTTTTCCTGTTGCATGTGTGTAGTTACATAAAAGTTAATCTGTTTAGACAGATTTAATCAAATGTGAAAACACGGAAGCCTTTATGCATGTATTTGTATACACTGCTGCACTGCACTATATTTAAGACATGTACTTGGTACTGTGAGATCTAACCATATTCAAATACATGAATTGCCTGGAAGACACTGGGCTTTAAACTCTGTTACACTCTGACTTTTAGTAGATCTAGGGTTCAGGGTGGTATGGTTTGGATTCTCTGAGGTGAGGGCTGTCAGAAAGATACTCATCAGTGACAGAGTTGATGTATTCCAAACATGCTTTGCTTTATTTGTTATGCTTTTTTAAAAGCAGTCATGCATGGCAGTTTGTTGACTGATTGGTTCAATTTGTTCAGTCCTTACCCGTCAGGCCTAATGAGTGACAGTTATCATGTTTGCAGACCACTTACCACTCACAAGTGTGAGAAGGCAGATGTAATCTCTGAAGCCCTTGAGGAAGTAACATGTGCACAGAATGTTCGAGGCTGCGTAAGTTCAATATTAGCATTAGCTCTTGGTATTTGGGCAAATCCCTTTCAAGGCCTGAACAAAGACCAGCTGAGGACTGGGGGTCGGGGATGTGGTGTGTGTGGGGAGTCTTTATGCAATCAGAGTACACCGGAAAATCTGTAATGTTGATTCTTCAGATTTAATTGCCTTTTCCTACGCTCATTAGTGCACTCCTGACCAAACTTCCTCCCTGTCCTCTCGGGAACTCGGCTTGTTTGGGTTCAGATCCACACCCAGGGCAAAAAACAATGCATGCTTGCACACAAAAAGTACGTAAAAATGCACCGCGCTGTAAACATTGGAACATTTTTATGATGTACTCCATTGTTTCGTGCAAAGTGGGTATTGTGTCATGGTCACAGGCGAAGACCTCAAGGAGGGCCTTCACAGAATTCAGGTCCAGCCATTTATGCCAGCTAAATTTTACTATCACAAAGTCACACTTCAATACTATTAATAAAGAGTTTCTAGAAACTTCTAGACATTTCCCATGCACTTGACCTGCCTTGATCGCAAGACACAAGTATGCACCTGCAGCCTCTATCTCTGTGTGAGTGAAGACAGAGATTAAGACAAAGATACCGGGTCCTTCAGTTTCTGGAACTGTCCATCATTCAACAGTGTACAAAAAATGTCTAGTTACGTAATGAACTGCATAACACAAACATAACCAGGCCTTAGGTGTTTTACGTGTCAAGTTATTGTTACCTAGCTGTGTTCATAATTATCTCCCATTTGTGTTGAAGTCAAATACAATCAAATAGATCAAAAGGGTGAATAAACAAAATTTGCCATTTTAACATATACTGTAACATCCTGTATGACCAATGTGTTTACCCTCTAAAACCACAGCTTATTTTTACTCATAATTTTTATCAGTTGTGTTGGGAAATTCAAGTCATATAAAAGTTGTAACAGTGTGGCTTCACTTACAGGCCCTTAAGCTTCATTTTCAGGCCCCTAGTATTTAAAAAATATATGTTTTGGACAGCATTAACCTCATCAATAGATGATTTTTTGATCCCTGGTGATCAATGACCCACCTTCTCCTCCCATTAATAGTGCAAATCCAGCCTATACTGGTGTCTATTAGATGACATTAAAGAATTAGTAGTTGGCACGTTACAATGAATAATGACATTAAAAGAGGCAGTCTGAAAAGATTGTGTCCCTTCATGTGTCTCAGAGCTAACTAGTGGTTGTAATCGGCTTTGATCAAATTATGGAGAAATCTGGCCTAAAACAGTTATTTTAAGTTTTTTTTGTTTTTGGCATTTCTTAAGAGATGCTAACCAACAGTAAAATGTGTTGTGTCCAGGTCAGTTCATCCTCCTTCAGATTTTGGACTGGGTGTTAAGAGGAGCAGCGCAGGTCATGTTCGTGAACAACCCTTTGAGTGGACTCATCATCTTCGCTGGACTCATCCTCCAGAGTCGATGGGTGGCTCTCAATGGCTTCGTAGGCACCCTATTCGCCACCATCTCGGCCCTCATCCTGAAGCAAAACAGGTACTTCAACATGTCTATGAACATACACCGTGTGGACAAAAGTATTGGGACCTGTTTTTCAAGGTTTGGGAAAGGACCCATACTTTCAGTGAAGGGTAATCTTAATGCTTCAGGATATTTTGGACAACGCCATGCTTCCAACATTGTGCACACAGTTTGAGGAAGAACCTTTTCTATTCAAGCATGACAGTACCCCAGAGCACAAAGCAAGCTCCATAAATACATGGTTGTATGAGTGTAGAAGAACTTTACTGGCTGCACAGAGCCCTGACCTCAACCCCATCCAACACCTTCGGGATGAACTGTGAGCCAGGCCTTCTCGTCCAACATCAGCGCCTGTACCTAATGTTCTATAAAATGAATGGGCACAAATCCCCACAGAAACTCCAAAATCTTGTGGAAAGCCTTCCAAGAAGAGCAGAAGCTGTTATAGCTGCAAAGGGGGACCAACTCCATATTAAAGTCTATGAATTTCAAGGCAATGTCATAACAGTCCCAATACTTTTGTCCATATTGTGAGTCTACTGCTTGTCCAGTGTGGTATAAATATGCTTTTTCTCTCAGGACTGCAATAGCAGCAGGCTTGTATGGATACAATGGAATCTTGGTTGGTCTTCTGATGGCCGTCTTCTCCAATGCAGGCGACTGGTACTGGTGGCTTCTGCTGCCCAACATCTTCATGTCAATGGCATGGTGAGTTTCAGGACATTTACTGCGAAGGGAACAGTAAAAAGTGTGGTGGTCCGAAGTTTTTCTAATCTGTAACATGGAAAGCAGTAAAAAATAGGATTCTAAAAAGAGATGTGTTTAAATTGCAACTCTTCAGTGCATGTGTTCATTGATATAGACACAGTAAATGTGACATTCTTCTATAAACAAGGGTAAATAACCTATATTGACCAACAGTGAACATATTTAATACAACTAACTAAACTGTTTTTCAGTTCTATATTCTTATTATTCTATATTCTTATTATGGTCAGCGCATAAACCTGAAGACTAATTTTGGAGTTATATGTATTAAGTCTCCAGGACTGACATAGAATGTGTTACGGTACTCCTGCCATAGCAAATGTGCACAAGAAGGACGCATTATTTCCAGTTTGCAGGAACCAGTTGTGACGGTTTAAAACCATGGTGTAAAGACAGATAAGAACAGATCATGTTTATCCTTAAATCTCTTACCTTAATCAAAATCACGTGATCTGCAGAGAAACCTAACAACGAACAAAGTGGAAAATCTCTGACAGCTCATGGAACAGGCATGGTGGCTTTATCAAATGTCAAACCCACAGGTCTGACTTCAGACAGGCATGAATACAGGTCAGGATATAAAAGGAGTCTCCTGCTGTTATCAAGACATCACCACATTTATTAACATATATTACAATACACTGTAGGTCTGAAATTAGGCTTGGTATTGCAGTTGCACTTCATTTTTTTCTTTTAAAGGCTTTGAATTATTGCTGCAGTGGTTAAAGCAGCTTTTTTAAGGCCATCGAGAAAAACCCTTGTGCTCTCACTTGATTCACTGAACAGTTAACATTGGAAAATACGCTCCTCGTTCCTGTTATTCCTGTGGTTGAGTGTAGAAATGGAGAAAAATCATCTGTGACTCTATACAAACCTCCAAGTCCTGCTCACAGCTGTAAATGATTTGAATCTTTCATGGCCTGCAGCCCGATCGTCTCAAGCGCTCTGGCCTCCATCAACAGTCGCTGGGACCTTCCAGTGTTCACGCTGCCTTTCAACATCCTGGTGTGTCTACACATGGTGGCTACAGGCCACTACAACCTGTACTTCCCTCAGGTTCTGTTCCAGCCACGCAGCTCCTTCCCCAACGTCACCTGGTCCGAGCAGGACTATCGTCGGGTACGTGTGTGGTTCCAAACTGCATTATCTGCTCAACTGTCCATGTAACTAGAAAATGATGCTGCAAAAACAGCCCAGACTGAAGCCGGTCAGGAGAGTCATTTAAATATATATATATGTTTACAGTAATTCTACGCTATTTGCAGGGGTTACGTTCCAAGAGCATATAGTGAAACACTGCATTGTTGTTTTTTGGTCAAAAACATGCCTTAATATGTCTATTTTAATAGTGTAAACCCTAAATATGCCCCCAAATATGCTCCCAGAACAATTTTAATTTCATTTTAAACTAATTTTAAAGTTTAATACATTACCCTTGTGATGTAAAGATAAACCATACTGTACTGTACAGTGATGGCTGAATTTGAAACACTTTAACTTCATTTTAAATTCAGCTTAATACATTACCCTTAACGAAAATGTTGAGAGAGAGAGTAAGAGCGAGAGAGAGTGAGAGAGACAGAGAGAGAGAGTAAGAAAGAGAGAGAGGTTTAAATACAGGAAATCCACGCATCCAATCCAAACTTGTAATGTATTAAATTTGTAATGATTTTAAAATTAAATTAAGGTGTTCTGGGAGCATATTTGGGGGCATAATTAGATTTTACACTATAAAACTAGCCATTTTTATGCCTTTTTTTGCACGGATTGTCAGTCCACCCCATCCAAACCACAGCCATCGGCCTGCAATTCTCACCCGAGATGCTGAGCTGCATTGCCAGAAGGTGCAGGGCGTTTGGGCTGCATAGGGCTTTTAGAAAACAGGAGGATAGCTGGAAATTTAGCTGAATTTATATTCAGATTACTATTTATGTTTGTAGTAAATTATATATTTTTAATCATTTAGAACTAGAATGAGTAAAAAAAACATATTGCCACGAGTTTTGAGTTCTCACAGAAAATTCATGCGACTGGATCAGTGAGCCCTGATCCGTGTGGGGATTACTGTATAGCAGTCTTCATTTTTTCATAAAAACTTGGAAAATGTATATATTCCCAAATCATTTTTGTAAATGTTTAAATTTTTGAAAGTGAGTTTTTTAATTTAAAATATTAAAAATAGTATCAAATGACCCAAGCTCTATATTAGTACATTAGTATATTAGTACATTAGTAACATAAAATCAAATGTGCCATTAAATTTCATTTTATATTGACATTTTTTTCTAAATGACAGCATGTTAAATTCAGCAACTGTGTATTACAATCTGAAGAGAACATGCACTTATTTCACCATATAAACAACAAAAACACTGTTTCAGTCCAAAACACGTTAACAAAGGCCTGTTTAAATCTAAGAGATAAGAACAGCACCCACATAAACACCACTTGTGGACCTAAAGGTCTGAAACTGAAGAATATGGGCTCTTTAACATGAAAATCTGTTCTAGAATTTCCTGAACTGATAATAAAGTCACAAGCTAATGATGGTAGTGGCACTATTTGGGGGGAGCAGGAATTGCCACATTTTCTGAAAGTCAACGTTTTCTGCAAAACATTGCATGATAGGACAGGCAAAATGAACTGTGGGAGATGAAGTCATGCTCCAGTGCACATAACCATTTTCCCCTCCTTTCCTGTAGCTCTTTCAGTCCATTCCGGTGGGCGTTGGGCAGGTGTACGGCTGTGATAATCCTTGGACAGGAGGCATATTCATCATTGCCCTCTTTATTTCTTCACCCATCACTTGCGCACATGCAGTGATTGGTTCGACCATTGGTATGGTGTCGGGTAAGTGGCAAAATATGGTCACACAAAATATGTCTTTTAAAGTAACAGCATACACACACACACACACACACACACACACACACACACACACACACACACACACACACACACACACCACGTTACATATGTACATATGCAGGGTGGCCTGGGATAAGTAGCTCGTTCTCGTCATAATATTGCCGGAAGCGGGTTACTCATCCCTTTATATGTATTTCATTAGTCTATGTTCTATAAACACATACAGCATTCAATCGCACACTCTTAATACAGTCATGGATAAATGGATAAATATACTCTATAGCAACACTGAGTGACTAAGTGCAGCAGAGAATATGTCTGTGATGTTTTAAGAAGCCAATGCAGATCTGACTGAAATGTCTATTAATCTAACAACCTGTGTTCAATAACATGACAAAATACACATGAATGGAAATGAAGTGAGAGCACCAGTGTTATTTAAAACCTAAGTAGACCAATAATACTCCAACACTCGTGCTGTCATCACTGAGGTACCCTTACCACACACTGCTCCCTGAGTGCCCCTCATTAGTGGGAACCCACTGGAGCCCCATATGAAAAAAAATACATGAAACTTCCAAAAGTCCTTCACTGTCAGAAACAAATCTTATGTGGTACATACCACCGCCGATTTCTTATTTTCCTTGCGTATGAATAAAGCAAACATCTACAACGTTTAAAAGTTGCAAATCTTGTATGTATTTAACATGCATTTTACATGCAGCTTGATCTCCCTATATGCTGTATTAGAGCCTCATATGTAGTTCATAGGGAAGTCAAACTGCATGTAAAATGCATATTAAATACATACAATATGAAACGCATATAGTTTTGCAACATGTAAGCAACATATACGCATTGCAGATGTGTGCTTTATTCATACATGAGGAAAATGAGAAATCAGTCACTTTGTGGTATGTACCACATAAGATTTGCTTCTGGCAGGACCTTTAGATGTTTTATGTATTTCTTTTTCATGAGTCACCTGTTGAGTGGGTTACATGCGGAGGGGGAGTTTCATGCCACTATAAGCATGATTAGAACACAAAAACATGCAGTCACTTAATGCTACATGATTTTTTCATGATTTCTGCTCTTTCAGGTCTCGCTCTTGCTGCACCATTTGGCGACATCTACTTTGGGCTGTGGGGATACAACTGTGTTTTAGCTTGCATTGCCATTGGCGGCATGTTCTACGCTCTCACGTGGCAGACCCATGTCCTGGCTGTGGCCTGTGGTATGCTCCCTATCAGACCAATTTCCTATTTCCTCAATACGAGACGACTCTGTTTATGTGCAGGCCATCATCTACAACGCTAATGAGCTCCATTTCATTTCTCATTTCCCCTCAGGATTTTTCTGCGCCTACCTCAGCTCTGCTATCGCCAACCTGATGTCCACGGTAAGTGCTGAATAATTCACAATGGCCACATACACTGTATAGACAAAAGTATGGAGGCACAGCTCTTAATTCAGAGTTTGGGCTATGCCCCTTACTTCCAGTGAGGGGTAATCTTAATGCTTCATCATACCAAGACGTTTTGGATAATGCCAAAGCTTAGAGAAGAACCTTTTCTATGCCAGCATGACTGTATCCCAGTGCACAAAGCAAGCTCCATAAATGCATGGTTGGATGCGTTGGAAGAACTTGACTGGCCTGAACAGAGCCCTGAACTCAACCCCATCCAACACCTTTGGGATGAGCTGAAATTGAGATTGTGAGCCAGGCCTTCTCATCCAGTATCAGTGCCTGAACCTCATTAGTGCTCTACAGAATGAATGGGCACAAATTCTAACAGAAACTCCAAAATCTTGTGGAAAGCTTTCCAAGAAAAGTGGAAGCTGTTCTAGCTTATAGGGATGACAAACTGCATATTCAAGTCTATGTATTTGCCATTTAAGTCCCTGCTGCAATGGCCATATATTTGTCCATATTGTGGAACTGGTCTAGGTGATTCTGAATATGTGGGGTCCATATCAAGCTAGTTTCAGAATCAGTTGTTTCTCTAATGTCTTTTTCAGTTCGGCCTCCCAGCGTGCACATGGCCCTTCTGCCTGTCTGCCCTCACATTCCTCTTGATCACAACAGAGACAAAAACCATCTTCAAGCTGCCGCTGGCCAAGGTAGCCTACCCTGAGAAAAACCTTATCTACTTCTGGAAGATGAAGAAGGAGGAGAGAGCTGAGAAGCTGAAGAAAGCTCAGGAGGCGGCGCAACTGCAGAAGATGGATCCGCAGATGGTGAAAGAGGAGGTAAAGATTGTGATAGAGAGCCCAGCGGCAGAGCAGAAAGAGCAACTCGATGCTGGAGAGAGGACGGTAACAGATGACAGGGGCACAGACAGTGCACAGGAAAATGCAGTGATCACTGCTAGGACAGAGGAACCTGCTGTAGAACTATCTGAACTATGAATCACTACTACTGAAAAAGTTTACACCTACTCAGTGACCATCACAGACTTAAGTAAAGAAATGGTTCTATGATGGAAAACCAAAATTTCCATGTTCCAATTTCCAACTTTTGGTGTTTTTAAAAAAAATCAAGAAAAATATGGGCCCTTTAAGACCCACAGTCCTTTTGATGCTTTACGCTTTAACAATGTGGATCTTCAAGGGTTCTTTAGTAAAAGCAGTTCATGATGTTGGACCAAGGCTTTATGTTTCTGAAATGGTACCTTTATAGAAGAAGGGAAAAAAATAAATATTGAAGCACGGTGGAACATTTCCATCTGCCCAGATTTAAAATTTATGTCAAAGTAAGGAAAATGACAAAAAACGTTTTATTTTAAAAGTGATGGCAGAATCATGACAATGCAAGGAACCATTTCAATGCTTTCAGTACATGTTGTTCTAATCATGGTGTAGTTGCTTCCACAAGGTTATAATAAACAGTTATTGCGTTTTTATTATTATTTTTATTATAGTAGTAGTAGTAGGCTTATTAATAGTAGTAGTATTATGTATAATTGCCACCTGTGTAGCGGTTTAACCTGTCAATTCAGATGTATATATGTGTATATATATGAGTATTCAGAGATGATGCAGACATGTCAAATCACTCAGAGCTGCTGTGTTCTCATGCCTGAACAGGACAATCTGCCCCCATCAGTCAAATACAGAACTTTCTTTATTACAAGATGTGCTTGTCACAGCCGTCACACACACCTAAGCGATCCCATTCTCTAGAAATTATTACCACTCACTCACATCTGCCAGACAGCTAGTTCATGTGCTGACATGCCAGAAATGAACCACAGCCTCTCTGGAAAGCATTGTATTACATTGTATTGTATCATCTGTTCACACATCAGAAAATTCAGACAAACCTGCAAAACCCGACTTGCAATAATTCCTGTTACTATTTCATGCTTTTTTTTCGTAACTAATGTGCATATGAGGTATTTTATTTACACAAGAAAAATCTAATAAGGTGTGAAGTTTTGTAAATGTGAGAAACAAAGGATGTTTGTAAAGTTTATTTATTTTATGAAACGAATGACAAAAGTTCACGCCAGTCTGCGGTACTTCATGACACATGACCTGCCAAAGCACACTTACAAACTGCTCCAACCCTGAGAACCTGCTGAAAGAGTCTTTCTTAAGAGAGGAAAGAAGAAACATGAGCATGTGCTAGTAAAAAGTTGCGGTGATGAATAAGAAGAGCCTCATCCTGCACTGATCCGACGGCTGACAGATTTCTGAGCTGTATAAGAGAGCTGTTAGAGATCTTACAATTTTGTGAGAAAGTGAGGGTCTGGGTGATATTTCACAGGAGCCAATTTCTGCAGCACTGTAAACATTTCTTTCAAAAAAGCTGGGAAACCAAATGCCTCACTTTTCTACATAATTTCAAGTATTTTTTTAACTCAACTGTCCAATTGTTGCTCCTTTAGTTTAGAATGGGAACTGTGAGTCAGGTCCTACCCAGGACTCCTTGGTCTCCCAGCTGAAAACAAGCAGAACGAGCTGTTGGTCTGTTGGTTAGGGAGCTGCTCCTGTGATCGGAAGGTAATGGGACTTCTAGTGGCAACACTGAGGTTCCCTCGAGCAAGGTACCGTCCCACACACTGCTCCCTGGGGACCCCTTGTTTGCAGCAGCCCATTGCTTCACTTGTTGAATGGGTTAAACGCAGAGAAAGAATTTCACATTGTTCACAATGTGTGCTGTGGTCTGTTCCGCATGACTTTTAGGGGCCATGTTATTCTGTCATGTAGAGGGGAAGTACTTTAATGTGCGGTCAGCATTGACTGCTGTATTAACGTCAGAGCTGCTTCCAGCCATGATCAGTGGAAAAGAGCTATCTTTCAGAGTTCGCTATGGTCTTTTTACCATTGAAGAACGACTGGACGGATCACAAGACATGAAATGTATGAAATATGATACGCAGACATCTTTGCCAACAATGTCAGCTAACATTATCTTACCCTGAAATCTGTGAATAAATTCCTCCACAAGAATGTCCTTTGTGGTTTCTCAAGTTGTTAAAATGTTCTCAAACCATTCTGCACACATCCATGAATTTCAGTCTTTGCAATGAGAAAGAAAACGTGAAAATGTGTTCATTGCTGTGTTCTAAAGTCCCAGCCATGGATGGCTACAGTACCTTTGTGGATCAAACATATTAGAATCAACACTGAGTCCACTCACGATTTAGCCCAGGTCTGCTGGATTAAAATACATCACCAAAAACACTTTTAACTCAAATAACTACATCTAGCTCTTCAAGCACATACTTGTGACTGCAGTTTACATTTTGGGTGGCTATAGTTTTTTTTTTTTAAATCAACTTTAGCCTCACAGCTGCAGTTCTAAACTAAAAACAATAATAAAAAGTTGGACTCCAAACATGTCTTATTAGATAAACTACATTTGGGGCAAGTGAAAAAATGGGTACACTGGATTTTTCTCCTTAGTGAAGGAGAAATAATGGGCTGAGACTGTCAGTTCCAGTGAAGTGTTAACACTACAGTGAATGAAGAAATTTAATTTAAGGCCCTTTCTTGTTCCAGTATGACAAAAAGAAGGCCTGGTTTATAAAGGTTTGTGTGAAGGACCAGTGAACTGCTTTGACCTCACCTACAGCAGCTGGTGGTTTGGTGGTTAGAGTGTATGATTATCGGAAGGTTGTGGGTTCTAATGTCCCCTTGAGCAAGGTAATGTCTCCACAGACTGCTCAACTCCCCCTGTCCAATGCTTCTCTTGACAATGGATTAAATGCAGAGAATTTCACACTGTGGTCTGTGTTCATGCGTGACAAAAATAGCCAATTTACACTCAACTCAACTGAACACCTTCGGGATTAATTGGAACGTCAGTCCAACATTAGCGTCTGACCTCACGCCAGTGTTCACACACTCCGGTCTTTTTATTTTTATTAACAGCACACCCTAAAGCACATGTCCTGGTCATGAACTCCATGAAGGCCACATACCTCTGTAAATGGGCCATCATGTGATGCTTGCTCAGGAGTTGTGATGAACTGGGCAGTTAAGCAACCTTATATTTAGGAAACAATGATTTTCCCCCACGATAGCAATCTTCCTGTCTGCGAATCGTAATCGACTAAAGAAAAATGTTGTTCGTCACCTGAACTGGCATCACTACAAAAGAGCTTCGCACGTGTTTTAACGTTTGCAGACACGTAAAATTAAAGTCAAAGGTTTTAAGATTTTATATATTGATTAGATAACCTGCAAAACCTTTTCTCTCATAGTGGTGACCTACATTTGGCTCATGAAAAAAAAGCCCTCCTCATTACATTCACCTCTCTATCTCCTGGAAGCTCTGAGCTGGAAGATTGAGGTCTTTTCTGAGGAGCGATCAAGGAAGGTGAGGAGGGGTTGGCAAATCCCATCAAACTGGCTGTTTTTTCCGAATGAATCTTCTCTGGCGGAGGTGACTGGGATCTAAGTGCACTTTTAAGACCTTTGACATTATTTCAAAAACAGTAATCCTTAAGTTTAGTACCTTAGGTCAGAGAGCTAAAGGGATAAAGGTGGTTCTGTTGATTTGCACTTGTCACGCGTGGGTGAAGTCTAACCTTTGTGTTAGGTATCCTATCTTCAGCTGGATGGTTTAATGTCAAGAACAGATTCCATGTTGATGTCCAATGAAGTTTCTTTGAAGTCTTTCCCCTTTAGAGCAAAAGCCTCTATAGAAAAGGAGTGAAAAGCTAAGTTGTGTGGCATTTTTGACAGAAGGGGATATGCTTTTATATAGTGTCTGATTAGTCTTTATTTTAGATACAATAAAAACATTCCGAGGGAAGTGATATTTCTCCAAACGGATATAACCCCTGTCCCAAATCTAATAAAAAAATATAATAATAATAAGGCAAAAACAACATTCTGTATGGAATGGAGTCTGGAAATGGATAATGATATTGTGGCTATAAAAATGAATCTAATTTCACCGGTGAACGCAGTAATTTCTTCTTCCCTTTCTAGTTGGAACATCTCCATCACGGAAACTGGGAGAGGTGATTATATGGTCTGGCCACATAATGACCCAGCTTCTGCAATTTGCTAAAGCTCAATATTTCTGATAGTAAAGTTGCCATTTGAAGACTAGAGTCATCTTGACATGAAGCCATCAGTCACATGTGGCAGATAATGTACCCGAGTCTACATTCTCGGAATTCAAGCAATGTTACGCAACCACCCACATCTAGTAACTACCACTTCCATTTTTGCAAACTAAAGTGAAGAGGGAACGGGCATCTATCCAAAACCTAACATTGTGCAAAGGTTACTAAGTTGTAGAATGGCTTAGTGAAAGTGAACCACAGCACACAGTGTCAAATTTGTCCTCTGCATTAAACCCATTCGCCAGAGTAAAGTAGCGGGCAGCCAAAAGTGGTGCCCGGGGACCAGTGTGTGGGAACGGTACCTTGCTCAAGGGTAACTCAGTGGTGCCACTGGCAGTCCTGGGATTTAAACCCACAACCTTTCAATCATATATATATTATAAATTCATCAGTGTTTTCAAGCAGTCAGAACTAGAGGAGTTAAGTGGAGCCAGCAGTGAACACGGTCACACACCTGCACTGCTACACTGGCAAAAGGGACTGATGTTGTGGTTGGTTAAATCAGCTGAAGTGACTCCTGAATAAACAACAGTATAGCAGTATAGAAAGGTGAAGCTGATGGGAAGCAGAGAACAGCAGTGTGGTTCCATGGGGTCTACATGCTGTTTGTTACTCTTGTGAAGCTCTTCCCAATCTACCCAGATAAAACAGCGAGCGATCACAGAAGACAACCAGTAATTAAAAGCACTTCACAATACATTGGTACTTGATGGCATCCTGGAAATGAGCCAGCAGCATGCAGCAAACAAGTCTAGCAGCAAGAATTCAGAGCTGCTCACAGTGTTCAGAGGCCCGGGGGGTGGCATCCACACCACAGCAGCAGCCACTAATTAGAGCTGTACATCTCCACTGCAAAGGGAACTCGGAGTTCTACAGTGGGGTCAGTCCCTTTCACAAACTTCATTTTAAATCTCAAATACACTTTAGAACACACAATACACTGTATTATTATTCTGCTTGTACATTATAACACTGTATCTGAGCACATACTGAAGAGAACACTGTACAAGCATGACACAATCATGGTGGCCTGATGGTTAGGGAGTGGGATCAAATCCAAATCCAAGGACTGCTAGGGCACCACTGAGGTATCCTCGCCTTATTTAAAGGGTGTATTTCACACTGAGGGGGATCATATCACAATGATTGAGTATGTAAAAGTTACCCAAGCTTGCTGAGTGGTGCTCCTTTACACTAAAAAGGGTTTTAGCAGCAGGGTTGACAGAGAGTTCTGAATGGACTGTTTTATTCAGTTTTACTGCTTATCCCAAAATCACACCAAAGGGAACTTCTTTATAATGTAAAAATACAGAAACACGTTCCTAGAAAAAACTTGTCCTTGGACCCCTTCATTCTTCTTTTATGCAGTTGACTGGCAACTCGGCCTCAGGCTTCTGATCTTCTTGACTTTGTGTAATAATTTCAGACATTTTGAAAAATTACATATAAACACTAGACCGAAATTAAGCAGCATCTTTCATATCTGTACAGTTCAAAGCACAGATAACCAAGCAAGTGTAAATAATAAACACCACCCACCCTCTGTTTCCTACTCATAAGCCTTCCATCAGGCTGCTACCTAAAGAACAGTGCCATCTAGTGAGAGTGGAACCACAGTTACAGGTAATAATGCAGAAGACTAAAGAAAGAAATCAGACATTATAAAGGCAGTTTATTTACATTTGTTGTCTTTTCCTTTTCAGAAAAAAAACAATTCAACAGTTTCACCTCTATTTAATAATCTCTGAATGTTATGGGTCAAGTCCAGTGTAAAGCTATTGCGCAAAATAAAATATGGAGTGAAAGGGCAAGAATGCATACAATATATGAGAGAGAGAGAGAGAAACAAAATATTCCCAGACGAGTCGTGACAAGCACTGAACGGCAACAGCATCTAATGGTGTTCGAACAGATGATAACCAAAGCAACTATGCGCATTCACAAAAACCAACATTAGACAAAAAAAGCAATTTATATATATATTTTTTTAAAAGACATTTAAACCATAGACAAATGTATTTATAACAGCAGGTGAAAGAAAAGGGTCTAGGTAACCAATACACATTCAGTCAACAGCTGTACACAGACATCTGAAAGTGCGGAAGAGCTTATCAATGGATCAGGAGCTGAAGAGCTAACTGCAATTGCACACACGTCTCTTAGCCCTACCTGACATTTTCATTAAGGAAAAGAAAAAACTATCACCCAGAAACAGACGGATGTGATTAACAACATGGTAACACTATCATGAGTGGCCCCCTGAAGACTTTTCAGTTTAATTATCATCCAGCTAAATATCTCAAATGCAACTGAACATCAAATTGAAATAAATTCGATTTAACACAAACCTAAACTTAACCTTAACCAAAGCCTAATTCTGATCAGATTTGTTTCATCAGTTTGTTACAATGAAAGTACTGGATATCTGGATCTATAGGGGGCACTCAAAATATAGGTGTTCCTAAAGCGAAAGTCCATAAACTGACAGGGGTGAACAACTCACTGTGTAAAGGCAGAAACAAAGACATTTTAATAGTAACAGAAGTTTTGCACATAAACCCTTATAAGTATTCCATTTCTTTTTGTATGGTTTATATTAGAAATTAGGGTGCACCAATACCACCATCAGCAGAGACGGACGCATTTATTTGTTTCCCGGATGGTCCCATTTGTTTTGTTCTCAAGTGCTCTGTGGTCAAAGCATAGTTAGCTAAAGGTAGATCCACCTTCCCAGTTTTGTAGACAAACATACATCTGAGGCCAAAATGAACAGTGCACAGTGAGAATGTTCTCTTTGCATCAAATGACTGATCACATTCCAATTTATTAAAAAATGACTATAAAATAACTATTTTACTTTCAATGGACCTGTAGCAGTTAACGCAGGTCTTGAGAAGCTCAATATGGTCAAATTCACTGATTTGCCAGACAAACATCACCCCCCCCCCCCAAAGTAAAATCATTGGAAGTCAAGACAAACTTTAAAAACTAAAAGTAAGGGATAATGATTGTAGAGAAACAAATTTCAGAAGACCATGCAAACATTCTAAAAAAAAAAAAAAAAAAAAAAATCTTGAATAAATAAGGCTTTCAAACAGCAAATAAAAACTGGAACATATTTTGTCAGGAGTACCAAGTCTTAGCATCAGATTCAGCTTCTGAGGAACACAGTCAGTGACAATTAAATTCTTTCAGAAGCTTCTGTCTGTAATTTTGATTTGTAGGAACATTTATTTTCATATTTGCGATTCTGACTCCAAAGCATTTATGACCAGCGCAATAATAAACAATCTCAGAGTCTCAGGCATCATTAAAAGCTTGAGGGGTAGTTCATCGACAAGGCTGTAGTTCTGAATTGCGTCTATTTTGTATTGCTGGGATAGGTGGTACTGGTGCACACCATCAGCTGCAACGGAGTTACAATCATAAAGCCTACCACTGATGTATTCCCACACAAAACAAAAACTGTTTATACATTCAGTAGAATCCATCACCGCATCTCTAACAAGTGCTGTGACAGGTCTACATGTTGTCAGGTGAAAAACCACAACTTGTGCCTACACAATCATTTCAGTGAGGACACTGCTCAGGCATGAAGACGCGGAATCATTCAAACTGTCCCTTCAACAGTAGTTAGCAACTTGCATCCGTCACCATTATATTCTACTGGAGTAAACTGGAGTCCGAGACTAAGCCCTAGAAATCCTCAAATTACAATTGACTCCAGAATTATTGGCACCCTTATGAAAGGAGGGGGGTACAAAATGTATGCAAGCACTTACATTATGTACGCCTACCATGTATCATCACAATTTTACCAGATCCACTTACTATATAATTGCACTTTATAGTGCATCACCTGGACAGGACCATCAAAGAGCAGCTATTATTATTTGGGTGTGTGATCAAGTGTTACTGTAGTTTTTTTTTTTAACACTGTAACCACTTACTGTCCAGTTTATTACACATATCTAACCTGTAGAAGTAAAATTACTTCTAGTTCACCCAGTTTCTGGCCACAGGACACTGTCAGCTGAATAGTTTTGTTTGCTGAACTATTCTCAGTCATGGATAAGCCTGCCACTAAGTATAACTGATAAAATGAATGGGGATACAGGGTAAATGTAAGTTACACATTGGCTTTTAAGTGTATGCTAATCACACATTTCCCAAAATAAGGTATCAATGGTCCTCAAATAGCTCCTATTTCAGTTTTGGTTTTTGTTCAGTTATGGAGTGTATGTGATTTTGAAAATGTTTTTTACTCTTCATGCCTTATACTTAACCTGGCTGTTTACATTATTGTCTATTTACGAGTCATACTTGCTATTGACCTGACCCGAATTGTGCCTCATTCAAAAGTTCTTTCGGACAGTTCCAATTTCTGCTAAAGACCGTTTCAAAATGGGTTGCATCTACAGTTTAGTTTCCATACATAAAACATAGTTTTCAAGCAATTTCCTTTGAAATCTATAAAGTTCCCCATTATGTGGGCCCTTTAAGTCACAGTTTAAATGGAAACTACTAGCAACCCGGTATTCACTGTATGGACATCTCTTATGTTGGGGGGGGGCTTTTTTTTTTTGAATTGTTGAGCATTTTGGATCATTTTCACCTACCTTTTGCCAAGACATATTTCAGACAGTCTTTTAAAGGGGTGTCAATCATTTTGGCAAAAGAGCAAACATTGCTTGTCAATCTAAATACATAGTTTTTTTGGAATACAAGTATTCTAAAGGATGAACATAAAAAATTTTAATATATGTGTGATTTATCATCACACTTTTGTTCTTCAAATACATTATCAGGTACCAATAATTCCCAAGTCCACTGTATAACAATTTTGTTCTTCAAAAATATTATTATGTACCAATAATTCCAAACTCCACTGTATAACATTTTTGTTTCTATCAGTCTTCAGCATGTTTCTTCCTGATGCATTTTCAGTTAATTTTATATTAAGATATTTTCAACTTTTTACAAATGCATAGCAAATTATAAAATACACACTTAGATCCTAAGCTTCATCATAAACTCTGTAAAGGCAAATAAAAGCTTCTGACTTCACTATGTGCAAATCTGCACAAAACCAAAAAACAAAACACAATATATACACCACCAAACTATAACAAATGCTCAAACTTAAACACAAAAGCGAAGGATGAGGCTTGTATGGAAAACTGCTAAGGCAAGAGTATTTACACAGTACCAGCTACAGGCATTGCAAATTCCAGATGACTATGCATTCTTCAAACTGTACATAAGGGGGGTCGCAACTCATAAATGAGAGGCTTTTGCAAATGCCTTAAAAAAAACTGATTGTCTCCACATATCCAGACAGATACACTATCTTAGCACCACAGGTGCATGACTCCTATCGAGTTCTATTATCATAATTCCACCATAGCAGGATTTCAGAATTCAAATTCCCCTTTCCTCAATTGTCTAGTTTTTTTGGCAACGTAGGCAAAAGGCATGTTGAAAAGATACTGCTGAGAGGTTTGGTCTGTAGCCATTGACAGCAGTAGGAAGCAAATGAGTTCAAATGAGTCATCATTCAGAAACCAACAAGAGTAGCCCTGAGCAAGCCGGAACTTCTAATAGTGCAAACAGGTTCGTAGGCCAGAGCCACACATGTGTGGAGATGGGCCGTCACAAAGCCACCCCAAAGCAGCAAGTTTCCCACGTGACCTGAAGCAGCAAGCATTGCTTGAGGGCAAAAACAGGCAAGTGCATCCTCATTTGTACTTACCCACAAAACCGGAAGCCCCTAAACAACACAGTGCTGATATTTTTACAAAACACATACGACCACAAAGCTGCTGTTCGATTCGTTTTCAAGGGACAATCTAGAACCTAGCCAGCTAGCCAGTTTAGTCCTCAGAAAGGGGAAATAAGCACTGGAGTGAATAATAAACTGAATAACTAAAGCAGTAAACCTAAAAAAAAATACTAAATGCTAAATCATTCCTGTACCATGCCCATCTCTGCACACGTACGGCTCAGGCTGTATGTTGCTGTAACGTCACTCACAGGTCCTCGGCCACATCACCTGAGGGGGAGGTGTGCAACAGGGTGGCAGCTGCAGGAATCTGAGGCTACTGCCAGTCCCTGAGCGTGGCCAGGTTGCGGTTCATCCATCGCATGTTCAGCTTGATGGTTTCGGTGGCCTCCTGAAAGCTCCTCATTTGTAATCCTCTCTCCTTCAGAGAGCCAAAGAACCACTCAACCTGAGGAAAGAGAACGTTGGGAAAAAAATTCATAGCAGTTTTCCCCTTACCTAAAGGTTTTTGCTCAGTTAACACAGACAAAACTGCTACTACTGTTTATAGCCACATCAGTGTTTCCCCCATCATTAAACAGATAACATTTAAACTTTCATGTTGCATGGATTACAAACAGACATGAGTATTGACGGGTGTTACGGCCCTTAATTGAGGGTAAACTCAACCATCGTTGGGAATATCATTCTTCTATAGCAGATATATTCGGGCTTTTGTGCAGACTTGACAGTGCACAATAAAATGTGCAATAATAACACTCTGGCCCTGTATGGGCCTGTATCAGTTTGCTACACATGCACAACTATAAATGGCCGTTTTGAAAGCTTTACCACATTCCATTTGATATACTTTAGTGCATTTTTATATATA
The DNA here is from genome assembly GCA_037974465.1 of Brachypetersius altus. Classification (NCBI taxonomy): domain Eukaryota; kingdom Metazoa; phylum Chordata; class Actinopteri; order Characiformes; family Alestidae; genus Brachypetersius; species Brachypetersius altus. The sequence continues at coordinate 6,318,619 of JBBPDB010000040.1, forward strand.
CACCAGTACATCATACAGTGTAAGAAATCAGATAAGCACATCCCTTAACAGCTCTGAGGTTTGAGTCATGAGTGCGATTTATAGAATGACTAGTGTAGAACACTAATTTGGCATTAGAAGCTTCCATTACATATTAGCTATATTATCCAGTTCTAAAGTAAAGAGAAAACACCTATTATTCAGTTATTATTAATACTTAATAACAAACACTGAAACTGTTCCATCACCAGAACATCTGAATACGAAAGAAGTGAAAGTTCAGATAACGATATGATTTTTTTTGTGGAACTCACCTCCTGAAGATGCATCTTTGTAGAGAACTGACTGGTTGTGGACATGATGATGCTTTGTAAGGCAAAACTACCAACAGGAAACCTTGAACAGAAATGAGAACAAGTATGGAATTGTGTGGACATTTACAAATAATTCAAGCAGTTATCTAAAACAAACTTAAGCTCTTTAAAATGCTACACTTACTTTTGGGTGAGTTTATCCCAATTTTCCTTAACAAAATCCCAGGCATAGAGGTGGCCTGCAAAATGTCTACACACTGTGCTAATCACAAGCGGAAGCTCAGGAGTCTGAATTTCACTTCCATCAAGACCAGCTTGTAGGATCCTAACAAGGACAAAGGATTCAGCTTAGAAATACAAACGGACAAAGAGGTGTCTGCATCCCACTGAATTAAGAGGTTAAATGTTTGGACCCAAGCCTTACCACACAATTTTTTGCATATCCTGTGTGCTGGCCAAGGCCTCTAGTGTCTTGCGTTTCTCTGAGTCATAGATGGAGTGTTTGTAAGTGTCAAGTAACACGTTCCAGCCTTGGTCAGTTTGGACTGCGACAGACAGAACAGCTTTCAGGAGGTCTCCTGGAATACTGGGAAGAGAGAGTAAATTGCACAGATTTATCTAACATGTCTCTCTATCTAGCCAAAACAGGCAGCTTGTATTTTGGAGAATTTTTTCTAGAGAAAAGCTGTGAGTTTTTCAATTGCTCTGTCTATAGACAAAATCACAATATCAGCAACAAAAATCACAAGACCCGGACTGAAATAAGACCCAAGACTGAAATTTTAGCATGAAATCATGAGGGTGTAATTAGTTGCTATACAGATAAATCTTGTTTCAATAAAATATAGCGGCATGACACTATGGTGGCATTCAACAGGTCAATATAGCAATAAATAAGGGTATGCCTGAAAATATACTTTGAGTTAATAAGTAAATCTGTCCATCTTCAGTTTATTAGAGTGCAGCAGCTGACCTTTTTTAATTGCACTATGTAGTTTTGCCTAACTGTTTCTCAGCAGAACAGCACCACTAAACAAGTTAATAACTAATACACAATCATACTACATTATATATTTTAATTGCTGAGTGGTCAAATGTATTAAATACATTGTATTTTATCACCCCAAAAAATGAAATGCAGTTACAAACTGTATGATTTGAATGTGCTTTGTAGCATCACTCTACAGCTAGTTCATGAAAATGTATATAATGTACTTGGTATAAATCTGTAGTATCCTGTAGTGGTTTTAAGCAAGAAATTTGAACTTACTGTTCAGTTTTATTGGAAGCCACCCACTGATCAAAGAGACTTTTTGCCCGTTTTGTACAATTACTCAGGTTGAGGTCACAGGCTGTCTCTAGCAGGGCAGATCTAAGGGCTTGTTTAGACACCGAAGTCTCCTCTCCCCAGGACTGGCTGTCCATCAGTTTGCCAAAGGTTTCTTTAATATAGGACTGTAGGAATTAACACAAAATGTTTCATACGTTTCCTGACTGGAAAAAAATGTCCTTTCTCTAAAAAAAAACAAAACAACACAAAACAACCAAGTATTCTGCTATGGATGATTTAGAGACGTAACACCTACATTCATCCTGGACACCAATAACAAATCAGATCTTTTGTCAAGCAGCCTGAAGATACGGATGAGCTGACTCAGAGCTTCAGTCAATGGAGCGGTTTCGGTCTCATTCTTTAAGTACTCCAACAGATTTAACACCTGTTTGAAGGACACTTTGTCCAACCTACAACCAAACAATGGAATGAAATGTTCATTTTCAGTCTGGTTTTTATATCTGCAAGCTCTGAACATGATTTTTGAAAACAGGCTACATATGTAATTTTTCTGACCGCATGTTGTGAATTTCTCAAATCAATAGTAAAAGTATTCTTTAAAACAAAACAAATAAACTACCTTGAAAGGGCAAAGACATTATTGATAAGAGATGCCCTGTCTTCGAGAGGAAGAACAGTCACGTTGGCCTTTAAGGCTTCAATCAATGCCCTCCAGCCATCTTGTCCATAATCCACTATATAGAAGCCATCACTCTTGTAGTTAAACTTCAGCCACTTGACACTGTCTGAAATGTCAAGAGTTGCTGAAAAAAAGAGAGAGAAAAAAAACAAGATTAGAACAAACATGTTCAACACCAAACTACTTCTAAATGAATGCATGCTGTGTTTTGCTCTATGGATTCACAGTTCACTGTAGGCCTGCAAAATTTAATTCCGTTTCCCAGCTCAGTGTTGACCAAAGTGTATCTAAGCAACAATATCAAAACTGGTCACAACATTTCTACTGTAATGGAATGAAATCAGGACACTATTTACCTGTTTTTTCCTTAAAAGGAAACACTTGTTTACAAGAGCTGGAGCTGCTACAAGTGTCATTGACATACGTGAGGGGGATGTACCATAGTTTGCTGTGAGAAGAACAAAGCCATGGTTGAATTAGGTCTCAGCAGATTTTGATAGACTTAATTAGATTTTATATGTTTGAATATAATCACCATGGTAACACCTAACACAGATTTTACCATGGAGGTTTTGATATTAGAGCAACATTCAAAATTCTAATTCAAAAGGTTCTGAGCTTATAGGAGAATATTATTCTATGATTTTTCTGCTCCCATTCATTGAAGACGCATAGATTGCACATTTTCCATTACAACATTTAAGTCAACACTCAAGCTAAAAATGGATACCTGTGATCTGTGGTATTGCTGGCATTCAGGAGGAACTGTTCTTGGCTCAGTTTCACTTTTGTGCCAGTTCTGTTCACAGTGACCAGCGGAAAGCCCTTCTGTACAGTCCAAGTGTTCATCATCTGGGCTACGTCGAATGATTGCTTTGCCACCTGTAAAACAATGTCAAATGTGGCAAATTGGCACAAATTTAAAGGCTTTGATTCAGTAGATACTCGCAGCAGAAGAAGGTCTTACCTGAGAAAGGCTGTTCCAGAGATCTGCGTTTTCCGTGTTGCTGCCTGTGTACTTTTTCAAATACTCTATAACGCCTTTCCTGAATGCCTCCTCACTGAGCGTTGTTTTGAGCATGAGCAAAATGGAGGCACCCTGAATGGTACAGAAAGTAAGAGTCAGGCTGTGTTGGATGGGCCGAGCGACAATAAAAGAAATTAATCTGGAAAACAGTAGTACCTTCTCGTAGGACACCGAATCAAACATCTCTGCCACCTGTTCTGGAGTGGTCACTTCCGCTGACACAGGATGGGATGAATTGAGAGCATCTTTGGCCAGGGCCTTGAAACGAACACTCAAGAATTCGTTTCCCTGAAAATGAGGAACCAGTATAAATTGAAACATGCAACTGAACCGATTCAGGGATAAGTTAAGCCAGGTCAAAACACTCCTCTCACACTAGCTCACTCACGATAAAAAAATGGCCAAAAGAAAAGTGGAGTCATGCAAAATTATTCGAATGTTTTATCCTAAACCACTATGACTATTCAAGCAAAAGCCCTAGTACGTATATGTTTACATGAAGCTCCATTAACAAACATGCATTATTAAATGGTACTGGTAGTTAATTTCAAATTCACTCACAATTTCAAGTTTTGGGAACTCTTTCTCAATAGACATGTACTGCATGTAGGTTGCAAAACCTTCATTCAGCCAAAGATCATTCCACCAGCGCATGGTGACGAGGTTTCCAAACCACTTAAACAAAACACATAATGAACAAACAAGATATAACACATTAATAAAGGAACTTGCTTTGACATGTAAGCATCCCTAGAACTGCAAATATCCTCAATGGAATTTCTAAGAAACATATTCAGAACCAGTAGAAAACCAGTGAATCTGGGCACCTGATGCGCAAGTTCATGGGCGATAACAGAGGTCACTAGCTGCTTGTCTATGGGGGAGGAATGGTTGCCCACTAGTAGAGTTGTCTCCCGGAATGTGATGAGTCCCCAGTTCTCCATAGCTCCAGCCAGGAAGTCCGGAATGCCCACTAAGTCTATTGTTAAATACAAAATCATACTAAGGCCACAAAACCAGACACAAATGAATTGGTTACAAAAAACATTATCTACACACAGAACTGAGCTGTCCTTATTTGTGGTGTTACCGTAAAGTTAGACCTGTCTCACCCAGTTTTGGCAAATGGTATTTGATGTCAAAGAAATCGTTGTAGAATTCGAGAAGTTTGGCGGCGGTCTCTAGTGCATAATGAACTTGGTCCTTCTTATCTGGAACTGCACATACAGATACCTGTGGAAAATATGGGACTATGTGAAAATTAAGAAGAAAGCATGGTATTGGTTAACAGAATCACGGGTACAAAAGCATATACACTAGATTGATAAATATTAGTGCTGGGCCATTAACGGCATTAACAGATAAAAAAATTCTTATTCCACAGATAAAAAAAAAGCGACTTGTCTCTGACTCGGTCTCTCCCCCGGTCAGAGGGAGCTGGGTCTATACTATGCAAGCTATGATGACTTTCACCTTGACATTGTAGTGACTTTTCCGGTTTGCGCACGTTTTAAACGTGTCTCTGTCTCTCTGTCGGGGGGGTGGGGGGGTGTGGAAGAATCTCGCGACGTTAACGGCAAGATTACAATGAGATTAGCGGCATTAAAAAAAATTAATCTATGCCCACCTCTAATAAATATATTTACTTATCAGGCCGTCATGATACTAAGGATGGTGCTCGATACTCAATATACTATTCGATACTACAGGGGGAAAAAAAACCAAACACTTTTTAATAAATAATTTAAAGTGTGTGCACGGGACCATCTCGGGGAACTGAGGGCCCCGCAGTGCTAGGTTTTTTTCTGGCAGCGCTAGTTTTTTTTTTGCCGGCTCAGAACTCAGCAGCGCATTTAAAGGTACACAACGCTTTTTCCCCCCACCATCCTTAGAGAACAATGGGGGAAGGTTCTGGGCTAATAACTCCAGAACTCCGCAGGTAGGGGGGCAAACGATGGAAAGGTCTCACGGAGATCCACTGGCATGTCATATTTAGCGTGGCTGGGTCCTCGACTCATTTAAAGGATCCTAAGCAAAATTTTAGTATTAAATTCGATATCAATTAGCACTGGTATCGATATCGATATGTACTATATATCGGTAGGTATCAATACCGGTTTTGCACCTGTTTAAGGAAATCGCCGGCAGACAACAACAGGCATTGTAGCGTGTAGTCCCTCCCCGGCTACCTGGAGGTTTACATGACAGACGGCTCAGGACTCATTTAAAGGTGCGTGCCACTTTTTTTCCCCTCTGTATAGAGCCAGGGAGAGCGCCTCTGGCCTCTAATGACCCAAAGCTCCCCCTGGCTCTCTACCGAGGGAAAAAGGTGGCACGCACCTTTAAATGAGTCCTGAGCCGTTTGTCATGTAAACCTCCAGGTAGCCGGGGAGGGACTGCACGCTACAATGCCTGTTGTTGTCTGCCGGCGATTTCCTTAAACAGGTGTAAAACAGGCATTTAAGTATCAATACCAGTGCTAATTGATATCAAACTTGATACTAAAATTTAGCTTAGAATTCTTTGAAAAAGGAACCCACAACTTCCTGATTGCAGGGCGAACGCCCTTACCACTAAGCCACCAACTGCCCCAGGAGCTGGATCTTCTTAGAGATCTCATCCAAACGAAATTCCTAATCATGTGATAGTGTAATAGGAACGGCAGATTCAGGTTGAATGTATCTGCACACTGTTATGAGATGCCACTTTCCTTGTACTTTTAGATGTTTTAATTTCTTTTGGTTGTGAGGGGTGATCACCATTAGCAAAATAAATAATCTAGTCACACTGGCACCATCTGGAGCCCTGCAATTATGAACAAGCAAGAAGCAAATAACATACATACCAGAGTGTTTGAGACGTTCTTAGTGACGCATTCGAAGTTGGCCACAATAAATGCCACAAGGTAAGTACTCATATTTACACTCTTCTCAAACTCATCTTCAAAAAGCCCACTAGACAAGTTAGTTGATTTGACCTGGAAAATAAAAGTGCATAAGTCTTTTCTCACAGCACAATATGTTACAAAAAGACATACGATTATGTGCTTGTGTGCAAGTTTGTGTGTGGTCATGTAAAACACTTCTGTATCTCAGCAGAAAAAAAATTATGTGTCCTGAAAGTGCTTATATAGCAAACAGGGTTACTGAAAAGGGATTATCACCTTAGGCATGTTAGAAAGACTGATGTATTCCGCTTCTCTCTGTATCTTAATGAGAAAACTGGCTTTAAAGGCAGGTTCATCAAAACAAGGAAAAGCCTTGCGGGCAGCCAAGGGCTCAAACTGAGTAGCAGCCAAAACTCTGAGGGAGGGAGGAAGAAGGAGAGAGAGAGTGTGAGAGAGAGAACAAAATGCAAATAGTTTTTTTAATTAATAAGAACATATTTACATGTTCAGTTAAACTGATCAAAATAAACACTAACAGGGATGTACAATGATAACAGAATTAAAAATATTGGCATTGGACAGAAGTACACATTAGAGCACTATTTCAAACTGATATTTGATTATTTATTTACTGTATTCCAAAAAAGTAGCGCAGAGCAGCATTTAACATTTAATGCATGCTACGATTTTCAAGAGATGATGTATCTGCACGTGTTTGAAAAAGTCTTAATGCCTGCATCAAACCACAATTCCCATCCCTTTTTGACATCAAGCTTAACTATTTTTACCTTTTTTTCCCAGTTGTGTCAATATAAGAGCTGTTATAGAGGCCATCATAGCTGTTGGAGAGGTTTGCTTTAAACTCAATTTTCAAGACATATTCCTTTCCCTTTTTGAGTCCCTCTGAAAACTTGATGGCAATCTGCTGCCAGGGTTTGTACTCCAAGATCTTCACCTCTTCATCCTGGAAAGTGCTTTTCAGTATCTTCATGTCTGAGCTGTGCAAAACAATCTTCTTGGTTTCCTGCAAGACCACCACGGTAATAGTCACGCTCCCGTTAAAGGTCATGGTGGTCAGGTTGGGATGGAGGGCGATTTCATAATGAACGGGATGCACACTGGTGGGAAGCCTGAGGTCAGTCCAAGGGAAAAGTTCTCTGTTTGACGCAATGGGATAGATCAGCTCCATGGAGCTGTTGGCTTTGTGACAGCCATCTTTGGAGAAGGTGCAACGTGGTAGGAAGTAGATGACCATGGTGATTGAGGCAATCAAAATTAAGACCAAGATGCACACCACTGTTTTCTTTGCGGAAGCCTTGGAGCAGGAGCCGGAGGGCTGCTGACGGGTGTAGGAAGAGGCAACACTGCGCTGGTTGGAACTTCGATTCATGAAGGACATTCCTAGAAGCCTGGCAGAAGACTCGTAGTCCTCCTCTTCTTCGTCTAGGTCGTTTTCGCCAAGGCCTCGCACCAACAGCCTGGAACTGCGCGGTTCATAGACCACATCATCTGAATCGATGGGATAGGAGGGGGTTTCTTTTGCTAAGTCCACCACATCTGGCTCTTCCTCAAACATGCTGTTTTCAATCATGTTCCTGGGCAGTGGGGCTCGCTCTGTAAGTGAAGATCGGAGACAAACAAAATGTCAACGTTAAGCATAGAACAACTGCTCCATTGTTGAGAATATTAGGTGATTTCCTGTTGATGTGTGAGCTGGTGTCACCCACGGTAACCCAGTGTTCTGTGAAAGCACATGATTTTGTCTTCAGCCTATGAAAGTTAAAGAGTTTACTGTAATAGTGTAATGTGAACAGTGTTGGGCAGTAGTGTGCTGCTTAGTAAAATAATCTAAAAAGTAGCCCTAGTTTAAAGAGCAATTCAACTAATGTTTCAACATTTGTGCACAAGAACTCGAAGCAGACAAATAAGTTGCCTGATACCTGAGGTATTGTTTTACAATAGAAGCGGGAAGAGACATAAAAACTTGGACAAGGATAACGTCAACAAAACAGAGGAAAGCAGACATGAAATAAAGAGCACTGCACTGGCAACAGGAATTTAAATTTCCTTCGAAAGTGAAAGTGACAATTTGGTCATACATGAACACGCCACAGCACACAGTGTGAACAGCACGAAACACTTCCTCCGCATTCAACCCATTCACCAAGCGAAGCAGTGGATGAACTATGAACTATGAATACAGCACCCGGGGAGCAGTGTGTGGGGACGGTACCTTGCTCAGGGTACCTCAGAGGTGCCTAGCGGTCTTGGGAATC
>JBBPDB010000040.1:6327174-6340356 GCA_037974465.1 Brachypetersius altus
CTCCACACGCGGTAGTGTTTTTAAAGGGAAAGTAATCAAAATAATCGACCTGGAAAAATTTGATCGATTATAGGTTCGGAATGTCGATTTCAATTACTTTTCCATTAATCACCCAGCCCTAACGGCACGGCCCCCCATGCTCTGGTCTCTGAGGGTCACTTGTTCTTTAACACCAACTAAATAAAATGTGAATGCCCTGCAATGGCAAATATCTTTGGTTTAATATTTGATTTGATTACATTAATATCTAAGGTGAGATTTACAATAAATATATGAATTGTAATGGTAAAGGAAACATGGCACCTAATTTGTTTAAAGTGTTTGTAAACCCAGTGTTAGTGCACTTTTGTTCATATAGCAGTACTTTTAAAATAAGTGCGCAATACACTACTTTTGAATTCATTCAATTAATTTAGACTATAATGCGAGAAAGCCATGTGATTAATCGCGATTAAAAATGTTAAACGTTGCCCAGCATTAGTTCTTTGTCATTTCACTTACACTACCAGTCAAAAGTTTGGACATACCTTCTCATTCAATGAATTTATTTGTTTTTATTATTAGCTACATTGTAGGTTAATATTGAGAACATCACCTAATGCTCTGATAACAGCTTTGCACACTCTTGGATTTTTTTCAATCAGATTGATGAGGAATCGGCGTGGAATGTTATTTAATTAACAGGTGTTCATTGTCAAGAGTTCATTAGTAGAATTGTTTGCCCTCTTATATGTTAGGGATCAGTGATCAGTTGTGATGGTCGGGTTGGTCCACAGTTAGTGATCCTATGCCACTATGGTTCTACTGCACATTATAGCAAGAACCACTTAACTAAGTAAAAAAACAACAGTCCATCATTATCTTATAACAAAAGGTATTCTGGTTTAAATTTTTTGTTTACTGCATAATTCCATGTGTTCCTTCATCATTTAGTTTGTTTTCAATATTTACAACGTGGAAAATAATAAAATCAAAGAAAAACACTGAATGAGAAGGTGTGTCCAAACCTTTGACTGGTGGTGTAACTGTAAGTTACTTATCTATAGTATTTATACCCAGTATGTGTATATAGCATAGTGCATTTCATGTTTTTTTCTGCAGAGATTTGTCTGCAGTTTTTTTATGTTTATTTAGACCGAATATTTTACATTATTCTTGTCTCTGTGTGTCTGTCCGGTAAGAAAATGTTTTTCTGCAGTGCATCCTCTCATCTCAATGACTCGAAATCTTCAAATGGTGGAATTTCCCTACAAGTAGATTTACCAACAGCCTTCAAATGCAACAACAGGCCGCAGTCTTCCTGGTTACGCTTCCTCTTTTAACAAACTGTGAGAGAAAAAAGCTGCCGAAGAGCTGACAATTGAAACCAACATGTGTGGCAATGTAGGGCATAACTATAACCACAACTTTAAGCAAACTGTTTGGAGGTTTTTATTTTTTATTTAATGAACCTTTTGTAAAGATTTCACTGCACAGCTCTGTTTCCTGACCTAAAAAAACACAGCACACTACACGGCTGATCTTTCAAATTTCCCCTTTTCTCCTGCTTATACTGGACCAGCGAAAAACAGACCAATGTTTGTACAATCATCGCTAGTACATTATCAACTGCTCAAACAGTCATACACTATTGCCTCATATTTCAAGGCTTCTTATCTCCTAGGTGTGCTGGGAGCTTAAGTCCTTGATTGTTATGTAAATGTACATATCTCCACGGACCACAAAAGCCACATAAATCCAAACTATAAAAAACACCACACCTGTTGCAGCATGAACATATAAGTCCTTCTCTTTATGTCCTTCCTACAAACTAACCATGTTAACAACAGCAGCACTGCAATCTGAAGGTTGTCTGTGAAAATCCCACGACTGCCAATGACACCAGAACTGTGGTGAGATCATGTACGACAAATGGACACACTACACTTAATCCATCCAAGTGAGGTCACAAGCTGACACTTGTCTACATTACTAAAGAAACTATTTGGAAAGTGAACAGAAACCACATCATCTTGTTTAATGTACAACAGAGCTACCTACTGTAGGACTTTATGGTGCTGTATGACACCTTAAACTAACACACCCAGTCAATTCAGACTTGTTCAGAATCTGCATTGACTGGCTTGACAGAGGCTTGTGGCCATAAATGGAAACCAGCTGGCAAGACTAACAGGCATGTGATTGGCAATAAAAACAACATCTTTTACTTAGGAAGACAGATAGGCTTAGTTTATAACCACCGGCAAACATAATCCAGACTGATAACTAGTTCAGCAGAAGCAGCGTGTGTTTTATGATCTTAAATGAAAACAAAGTGCATGGCTGGCAACAGTTGCTCACTTTGTTTACATGACTGCTTGTCAAGACTAAATGTTAATATAAAACTCATTGAAAAGAGACAAGCTCCTCACGTACAAGTTTCACAGCTTCATTTCTTCAAATTCCTTCGTGTTGTGTAGGAAAATGAAAACTGGACCTTGTTTTTATCTTGTATGTTTATCAGACGTCTTTGAATGACAAAACTAACTATGTGTTGACGTGAGATATTATCATTAGCTGGGCTAGCTATCTAGCAAAGCCTGGGGAAAACAAACAATTAGACAACAACAAATTATTTCAAAAGTTGTGTGGAGGTTATTTCAGATAGCTAGCGTTTGTATGAAGGTATATAATATCTGGAAAGTAGCTGGCAACAACTGAAATCACATGTTACAACTTTTAATTCCGTTTCCTATTGCAGCTAGCAGCTAGCAAGGCTTTATAGGTCGAGTGTCTTACCACCTTCAAACGATTCCATGTTTTGGACGTCAGGGAGAAAAAATCCTCTTCACTTTCAGGATAACCAATGTTAGTCCACCTTAACGTGAAAATAAAAAACGGAACAATGGTCGAGGAAAAACTCCAAAATCTGCTGGGAACTATGTTAGCTTAGCTTAGCTTGGCTAGCTAGCTGATTTGTAGCATTGTGCCAAATTTAACTTTGTGGCATTGCAATAAACCAGCTATCCTGCATCGATCTCGATAGAACTTACTAAATACATGCACAAAACATCTGGAACTGGCTTGGTTTAGAAGCTAGATGAGCCCAAACACTGCTAGCTGTCAACCCACTTTATCTGCAGGCAGCTCCCTGACCCCAGACCAGCCCCGCACAGGATCTGCACTTTCTTATCTCTCCCTGCTGTCTGGGTCGTTGTTTGCAAACTAGAGCTTTCAGAAGTGAAAAGCAGTTGTAGGACCTCAGGAACAAAAAGAAACCATCAGGATCAAAAGCAAAAAGTGATGCTTTGACCACCTAATAGGATACTGGGTACCATTAAAAACCATTAGAAGACCTTCAGATTCCATTAGACAAGACAAGATTAGAAGGTAATAATAATAATAATAATAATAATAATAATAATAATATAACAATAAAATATATTGATATACACTTATTCAAACTTATAAAAATAAAACTTTACTCTGAAATAAAACTTCTCTCTGCTTAACTGGAGGGCTGAAGACAAGACAAGATAAGATCATATGAGATAAGATAAGAGGATAAGACAAGGCTAGATAAGACTAAACAAGACAAGTTAAGATAAGAGGATAAGATCAGATCTGAAGACAAGACAAGGCTAAAGGCTAACCTAGACTAGACAAGACAAGATTACCTTGTATTAGTCCCACAGATTGTTACAACAGCAAAGAAAAATGCAGAAGCAGAAAAACCAATACAATAAAATATACACTACACAAATATATATCAAACAACTGTATAACATATATATAAAAAGTACACAAATAATGATGTATTATACAAATGATGGACTATACAATTAATGGTTAAGGATGTCTATGATGTGTTTTGTTTCAGTAGGGAGGGTGGGAGAAGTTAAAATAACACCAAGAGCAATGCTGTTAAAGCAAACTTTCAACACCAACCATATTCTGACTCTTTCTTTTTTGGCCTAACCATTCCTTTAAGAAGCAAACTGATACCGTGCAGGACTTATTGAATTATAACAGCTCATATCTATAAACCAGTATCTATCTAGAGGTGTCAAAGGCAGTTAGTTGTACCTTATGATCATAAAAAAAGCAGTGGGCAGTCTGTCTATCCATCCTAAACCATGAATGAAAGAGCATAGAAGAGCTCAAACGTAAGTTAAAATAAGTAAAAGTCATACCCATGGATCCATATTCCAACTGGCTTAAGAAGCAAACTGATTCCATATAGCAGACCAGGGCCAGAGTGAAGCATCATACTAGTGCACAGCAGCAAGCAGCAATAGTTCAGTGTCCCTTAGTGGAATTTGAGCCATCACATGCTGACAATTTCTCAGGCTATGCCTCAGTTTTAGCGACTCTGTGCTATTCTTCATCGTGGCTCTCACAATAGCCTGGTGTTCTCTCATGTGATTGTAGTGCCTTATCTGTCTGCATGACCCTGTTGTCCGACAGAGGACATACACTGCGTCTTCCGCAGGAATCCTCTACAGAAAAAAAGTACTGGGAAGCCTAACCGTTACAACAACGGGGAGTTACATAGACTTTAATATGGAGTTGCACCCCACTTAACAGCTTCCACCCTTCTTGGAAGTCTTGGGGTGTTTCTATGGGAATTTGTGCTCATTCATTCTGTAGAGCATGTTGGACGAGAAGCCCTGGCTCACAATCTCTGTTCCAGTACATCCCAATAGTGTTGGATGGGGTTGAGGTCAAGACCATTCCAGTTCTTCCACATTAATCCAACCATGTCTTTATGCACCTTACTTTGTGCACTGGAGCAGTCATGCTGGAATAGAAAAGGTTCTTCCCCAAACGGTGTCCACAAAGTTGGAAGCATGGTGGTGTTTAAAATGGCTTCATATGCTAAAGCATCAAAAAGGGATCTTGCCCAAACCCTGAAAAACAGGTGTCCCAATACTTCTATCCATATAGCTTACTACTAAAGGAGTGTTCACTTTAACCTGTACTTATATTTAAGTATGAATGAGTGTTAATGAGCACTAAACAAGAAAAAGCACTTCTCTTGTGCTCATTAATCATATCTTCAAGAGACAAATTCCAATGTTCCAGGAAAACTGACTAATTAAATTAATACACACTCGTGTGACCAAAGGACCTGCTACTTGCTGGGATATCTTGTGGGGGGAAAAAAATAGTTTTGTTTTTTTTAATTACCATTATTTACTTACCAATAGGATACCCAAGATACAAAAAAAGACACAATTGTCATTTTAATTTCCATCTCATTTTATGAAAGAAAAATTAGAAAGCATGAAAGTATTGTTGAGCCAAAAATATTTTACAATTCCTTTTTATAAAACCAAATAAAAATGTTGCACACTCCATCACCACATAGCCTAATTGTTCCACCGTATTTCCATTTACCCTGGAACACAACACTACGCAAACCACGCTGAATATATTAACACAACACTTTCATCAGAACTTTATCTTGTAATTGAGATATGAAAAAGGAACCTGTTAAACATGCTGATCCGGTTTTAAAAAACTGAACAGTTGAAAATTGTACATTTTCATACATTCATCTGGCATTTTCTGAACCCTGTGGAAATGTGTCATATGCTGGTAGGAAATGTGCTCTTTAATTTAGCCTCTGCTGAAGCCAAGTCCTCAGAGTTTCTAAATTCCTCTCCAGCCACAGAATGTTCTTCTCCACGTTCTCAACAGCCACTTGAGTGACACGGAGCTGAGAAGACTGGTCTCTGATGGATTCGAAGAAACCCTTGACCTGAAAACACAATGCACCCTTTACTTTTCATTGTCAGTCAGTTGGCTTTACACCTGACTTGAAGACACCTGAACTATAAGGACAACTATTTGAGCTCTTGAAGAGCATCCTGTAAAACGCCTTGAAACATCCAAAGGAAAACTCACATTGGCGAGCTCTTCTTCAGACGAGAACTGCCCTGTTGTACCAATGATGATACTTCTAATACTGAACGATCCCAGCTGGAACCTGGAATAAGAAAGAATTTGGATTTTATGCCCTGGTATTCATGACTAGATGAATGTGTCCAAAGAGAATTTAGATTTTATACAAGCTAATTATAATTCTGCTAATAAAATTAACCACTTACTTTTCCACCAGTTTATTCCAGTTCTGCTTCACAAAATTCCAGGCTAGGAAATGGCCCGCTGGGTTTCTGGCCACAATGTAGATTAGTGTTGATAAGTCCTGTGCTCTTATCACTGATCCCTCCATTCCCAGGTCCAACAATCTAGAATGAAATTTTCTACAATGTAACACATGTTGATTTCTATGCAGCTAATCAATATCTAAAAGAAATAATTTAATGAAGAATATACTATAATGTGCACACTTTCTGCATTGCTGTATTTTATCCATTTTATTTTACTAATCAGAAAGGGGTGGGTGTGGTGCTGGGGATCAATTTTGCATTTCCATTTTGCATTTCACACATGGGAGAAAGCCAGAGCTCCTGGCAGAAACGCATTCAGACATGGTGAGAGCATGCATAGAAAGAACCTGAATAAAGCACCTTCTCGCTTTGAGAGTGCTGCATCACTGTGCATTTTTTCAGGATGTAAAATGCTCTGATGGTGGCAATTCAACCACAGTAAATGTACAAATGATCATTAAGGTGTATTTATTTTGTATAAAATAAAATTCATGGGCAATTTTTAAATGCAAAAATCCAGAAACGCTGCCTCCCCGCTCAGAAGCCTATATTTGGACCTGCCTAAGCTAAATTGGCTCACTCCAGGTCAAGCTTCATTCTGGTTCTATGCCTTCTCTATCACACACAGCAGGTTCTGGTCTCATTACCTTGTATACATACACTCCTCAAGTCTCTCAGGTATTTCTTACCTGAATTCAGAGCTGGTTTATGGGTGTGGTGTTTTTGTTTTGACCTGCTGTTTTTGATTTTGTGTCGATGTGTCTGGATGTGTAGAGACCCCTGCCTGCTGTTTTGACTATGAGTATTGAATTAGCGCCCACTACGTTCCTTTGTACATGCACATCCTCTCACCCCGCTGTATTATAATTATAATATTATAATTATAATCTAGGAGGGCAGGGTCCAGCATAGTTTGGTAATTCCCCCTACAGAAGCACATGACTAAACCTGTTAATTAAAGAATTAGTTCAATCAGGTGAGTCGGCAAATCAGCAAACTGTGCTTTACACCGGGCCTCTAAGAGTGGAACTGAACACCCCTGGTGTAAATAGCTCAACCGTGTATCCAGTACACAAACTGTACTGTACCAAAATAACCTAATTTAATTGAACTGGTGTGGCATGACATATGAAAGTACTTTCATAAAGAATCATAATTTAATCAAATCTTTATGAGATCAGGGATCTACACACATAGTCGACAGTTCCATACCTTTGTAGCTTATCGGAATCCTTGCTGCTTGCTAAAGCCGAGAGGATTTTGCATTTTTCTGCCTCAGACATGGAAACCCCATACTTCTCCAACAGGTAGAGCCAGCCACTATCATCCTGTGCTCCAACCATGTAGATGGTCTCAGTCACATCACTGGGTAAACTGTAGAATTACGATTCATATTTGTCAACACATGCTAGATAGGACTGATGGTATATTAGTATCTACTGAAGCTTAAAAAAAGTGTAGACTGTGCACACTATAGGCTGAGAAGAAGTAATGGACTGAATGTACCTGATCCAAATTGGTTCATAGTTTATACATTGTCACATATATTACATTAAAACAATTCCTACCTACTGTACTGACAGAGAAAACTGTGCTGATGTAATATATTTTATTCATGTGAAAATCATGTGACCTTTGCATTAAAGTGAATTCAATACATTACTGTAAGTGCGGTTGTGTGTATGGTGGGGTATATCAAATTACCTGATTGTGCCATTAGACTTCACCCAGGTTTGGTAGAAATGCCTGGCCTTTTCCAGACAAGGAGCATAACCAAGATCACATGCCAGGGACAGAAGTTCAGAACGCAGTCTCCTATCTGAGACCGTGCCCTCGTTGCTCCACGTCTGCTCGTCTATAACGTCTCTGTAATACTGCAGGATGTAAGTCTGCAAGACAAATGCACACACACAAGGGGTCACTGTACTCCCACACTCTTAGGAAAGATTATTATAATCCAGCAAGTAAAAAAAAGTGGCATTGGAAGAAGGATTTTCACATGAAAAAACTTAAATTTCATTTCAACATGAAAAAAAAAAACCTAATTCAAGTCTAGGGATGTGTGGAGGAACTTTGGCTGCTGTGGATCTGTCTGAAATGAAAGCCTCTTTGATAGAGGTCCAGTGGAATGAGGAATAGCAAATTAGATTGGCTCCAGCATCCTGGGAATAATTCGCTGAGGGAAGTGTGGCACATTACTTTAATTCTGAGTAAGTTGTACTGCTTTAATGCCACTTGTACTAAAAATCTAGCCTTTATCGAATGTGCTCTTTTTCAAGATCAGCCATCCATCCACATAGTGCAAGACTGGGAACAGCCCAGCCTGATAGTAACATTAATGTAATAGGTTCCAACCAAACAAGTTAACAAAGATCCCTCCGATATGACACCTTTGAAATACCTTGAGATTTTCAGTGACATCAGTTATTTTTCTCTTCTCAATCATCTTGTAAAATGATTCCAAATATCCAAGACCTTGTAAGAGGGGAACATTGTGAGTCTCAAACTTCAAGTAAGTGATCAGATCCAAGGCCCGGTCTAGTGTCAATCGCCCTGCCCTAAAGAAATCACATACAAAGAATGAAATAGGGCGGAGCAAAGCAAGGCAGCTTCCATATTTTACCCAATGCCAGTTCGGCCAAAAATCTAATTTACACATTTTCCACTTTTCTCATTTTCCACTTATTCCAAATGTAGTTGATCAGCCAAGACATGTTTGTGTGCCTCAAGTTTGTTTATTTCCTTTTGCAGTGGAGGTCACTAATGCCTCTTACAAACAGTGGAAGATTATTACCTACAAATTAGCCCTGCATATAAAATGCACACCTAATCATCACACACTGGATTCTAACAGTCTTAACACCATAACACCTGAGGTTCTAAGACAGCTCAAATGGACTTAACACACTGCACGTCACAATCAGTTCAAGTCACGCCACATTTCTGCAGAGACTGTTTACCCTCTTCCAACACTCAGCGCACCAAGGCCTTGCTAATTAGCTGAGGAGTTGAATCAGGTGTGTTCAATGAGGGGAAAAAGGCTAAACAGTGCAGTGCTGTGCCCCATCAGGACTGGAATTTAACTGAAAATCAACATAAATATGTTGCATACTTTAAAACTTGAGCAGCAATCATCTTTCAGTTGATATTATATTAATAATGATATGCTACAGTGTTAGCAACCAGATAAGCAAGTGTATTTGAGATTATTTCACTCAACAAGAGTGGTTAGGGGATTCGCCCTGCGATCAGGAAGTCATGGGTTTGATTCCCAAGACCGCTAGGCACCTCTGAGGTACCCTGAGCAAGGTACCGTCCCCACATGCTGCTGTCCGGGCGCTATGTTCCTGGCTGCCCCCTGCTTCACTTGGTGAATGGGTTAAATGCAGAGGAAGAATTTCATGCTGTTCACACTGTGTGCTGTGGTGTGTTCAAGTGTGACTTTCTTTAGAATGGAGCAAAAATACAGACATAAACTTCAGACATCAACAAGGCTGATTAACTACATCTGCGGTAAGAGTGAAATTGTGTACATTTTTGGCCAAACCATTAATTAAACCGTTAGATTAGCACTATAGCACTTTTAACCTACGTGACTAGCTGAAAGGCGTTGTGAATCAGATTGGCTCTGTCCTTGAAGCTCAGGGCATTGTGGTTCACTCCCAGGAGCTCAATGAGGGCACTCCAGCCCTGAGCATCATAATGAATAATGTAGTAGCCATTCATGTCTGTGTTAAACTTCACCCAGTCCACATCTTCATCCAGCACCAGAACATCTGAAAAATGGTTAAATGCATTTTACTAAACAGTCTAACTCAATTATAGGAATGGCATCTCATGGCACCTCATACCTGACTGCGTTTGCAGTATATGCCTCATCTCGCTGTTAGAGTGGCTTGTTTTGTAGGTCAATGGAATGTGCCACAGATAGCTATTGAGAGGAAACTGAAGTTAACAGTAGGTCTGTGTAGATCATTTAAATGAAACAAATCTGGGGTTGAACACAGCATGGGAAATAACTGCCAGCACTACAGATTACAGAGCATTGCGTGAGTATGGAGTACATAAACGTTTAGGTTATTACCCAGCTTGCATTGACTGCCACAGTGGGTCACTGGGCTGTACTGTCTTTAGGAAGCGCTCTTGTTCAACGTAAAGCTTGGTTCCTTGGCGCTTCACTGTGACCAGAGGGATGCCCTTCTGTAAAGTCCATGTGTACATCATCTTCTTCAGGTCTATATGTTCCCCAGCAAAGCGATACTGCAGAACGAGGAATGCAACAAGCTGTGAATACTTTAGTTTCTCATTACTCACGTCACATGTCTTGCATATGCGTGCACATAATATCCAAGCTAGCATGATGCCAAAACTACAGGGCAGTACAGTAAATGTGGACTGAACCATACTGCATTTTTGGTGGCCTGGGTGTCACTATAGCAGTATTCTCCTGATGTAAAATCCTCTTCAGAGCATGTCTGTGGAACAAGGAAATAAACTTAGACATCTGTTGTTGCAGCTGAATTCCAAATTCCAGACAATAAGAAAAGGTTAGAGATATTAAAGATATTACATTGACCAGGCTGTCCCACAGATCCTCGTTTTTGGCATTCCTGTACCTGAACCTCCTCAGGTACCTGACTATGCCGCTCTGGAACACATCATCGGTCAGGAAATGCCTCAGCATGTGCAGGATACATGCCCCCTAAAACATTTGACAATTCACAATCAACACGATGACACATTAAAACTCTAAAGGCCTGCATGTGGGCCCACAATTCAGTTGTTCCTTCTCATATCCCGATGTAACTTACTTACTTTCTGTGGTAGCTACCAAATTATTCTTAGTAGTTACTGAATAATACAACGTAAGATTAATAGACCATCTTGCAACAGCAATATCATAAAAAAGCCAGACACTGGTGGCGGTTAGCACCTGGTTCTCACCTTGTCATAAGATACAGTGTCAAACATCTCCTTTATCTGAGTTGGGTTTTCTGCAGAGCTGGAGATCGCCCTTGAGGAGTTGAGGGAATCTCGACCAATAGCTGCAAAGCAGGTATCCAACATATAGTCCTCCTGAAATTCAGAAAAATGACAAAGCTGATAAGTATCTCACTTTCTCACTCACTTTCTGAAACCACTTCATCTTCAGGAGGGTCGCAGGTACCCACAGCCAGGTCAATGGGTGCCATCCCATCACAGGCTGATTAATATCTGTTTGAGATATTGCAACTTACTGTGTCATTAAAAAGAGAATGGGAACTTACCACTTTTAGTTGTGGGTGTGTAGCCTCAACAGATACAAACTCCATATATCGTGCAAACCCCTCATTAAGCCATATATCATTCCACCACTCCATAGTTACCAGGTTTCCAAACCACTGTGGAGAAAGAGATTTCAGAGAATCACCCTAAAGACTGTGCTCACTCAGCCTGCATTTGCACATCTGGGCTGTAAGTATACAGTAACCAGCACTAATGTGGAGTTGTAGTTTAATTTGGGCTCATTTTATTTCATCTTGGCTTTGTGGCAAGATTCCAAATGCTAATTAGGTTAAAATAATGTCCAACACAGTTTTGTACTGATGCTTAAAATGTTGTCTCCAGCGGTGACATGCATGTTCAGCAGACACGCGCATTCTTGGTCAAATCTAATCTCCTCACTGGATCACTGGAGCTTTCTCCTGGGCCTGTCCATAGAGGGAGCTGGGCGGGTATTTTCCACCCTCACGTGTCCATTCTGCATCTCAAAGTCCCTGCTGTCCTTTTTGTTAATGTCTCTGGTACTAATCAGGCAATTTGCATTTGCTTACGCATTTCCTCACCACCGATCACAAAACCTGTTTATTTGTCTTTTTCTCTCCTTAGCTTTGAATTAGCTCTCTGAATCAAGACAGTCTCCAGACTGGTCTGGGGTTACAGCGTCAAACAGGAAGAGCAATCACTAAACATTTATACCATGAATCAGTTTGAAAAGCTCCTAAATTCCATTCTTCATAAAAATGGACTGTCAATATATTACTTTTTTAATTTCATGTAATTATAAAGAAATGAGATAAACCGTTTTTATTCCCACAAGTGGGAAATCTGTTGTCATCTTCTATTACAGTCCCACTTAAGGCACTGTTTCTGCCCAGAACAATACAAATGACACCCTTACGTTACAGTGATGGTGACCATTTTTCCTCTTTTAGGCCTCAGATAATTCTGTCATATTGCTTTATATGCGTTTGGCTGTTACCTGCTTTAGGCTAATTCAAACTTTAGTTTTTTCTGTTCACTAAAAGACCAACATTGTTCACCCTCTGGCCCTGGCCCTCCTGTGGGCCTTTGTGTCCAGTTCACTTGCTTTTTTCTGACCATTTTATCGGTGTTAATGCAAATGGAATCAAATTTCTCAAGCGTCTGGAGTTTTTTCAGATCTTTTCATTTTTAACTTCAACTCATTAAGTATATAAATAATATACTCCATCAATCCAATTGTAACACTTGACTACTTCAGTTGAAACCCAAGAAAACTAAATTCTGCAATAAAATTCAGTGTTGTTGTTATTAATCAGTTACAAATTTCAGACCTGTTCCATTTTTAAACCATATAGAGAAAATGGCCATTTTTGATGTTGTTTACTAACAAGTGCATTCTGCAAACAAACTGGTATTTGAAGGAATAAATATTTGGTACGTATGACAAGAAATGATGTTAGTTAAAAACGAAAAAAATAAAAATAAAAATGATATATAAATATATGGTCATTATATAAAATGTTATATAAAATTGCTCACTAGGCCAAAATGACATAATCAAGTGTTGAGTTTAGAATGAAAGCATTGTAACCTAAATTGTATGATTTAACAATGTAAATAATAGTGTTTTTTTATGGGTTTTAATTGGCCAAAAGTGGCCACAAAGAAGCTGAATTGATAGTTAAAACGAATCAGAGGCACCACTGAAAGTGAAAGTGAAAGTGAAAGTGAAAGTGAAAGTGAGTATTCGGTCATACGTGAACACACCACTGCACACAGTGTG
>JBBPDB010000040.1:6345656-6356190 GCA_037974465.1 Brachypetersius altus
TATCAGACAGGTTTAATTGATTTCATGCCAGGCCCAATAAAAAAAGTGTTCCTTTAATTTTTGTGAGCAGTGTATATATTTATGTGTGTGTGTCTGTGTGTGACATGCTATGAAAAGAATGTATTGGGAAAATAAATTGCCTGTCCCAAGACTATGATTGCCATCCAAAACTAAGGTTACCACCCCAAATGAGAAAAAAGGCCTATTCTAAATCATCCAGCAAAGCAGGAATATTTTCTGGACTGCCATGTTTTCTTTTTCCATGTGGTTGCTGTAATACATCTAATGCATCTAATATCATAATTTCTGGTTTATAGTCTGGTGTGTCAAAAATGCTAATTAATTGATTCATACATTCATTCGTTCATTTTCTGAATTCCTTTATTCCACACTAGGGTCGCAGGTACTCTGAGTCTATCCTGTAGTCAGATGCAGGGACTTGCCCTAGGCGGGCCAAAAGCTTAAAATTAAGAATCAAATTGTTCATCACAGCTCCTTATCAGACAATTTCTCATCTAGTATTTTATGACTGTAATGGTTTCGGAGCACAAATCGTCTGCTTTTTGTTGAACTACCCTGAATCATCATGTAAAATTAACTTGAATTCTCCTGAACAAACATAGTGGTGGCCTGTTTTTGCTTGAGGTTTACTCTGAAATCTTTTGTATCTTGCTATTGCTCGATGAGAATTTTATATCCTCTGCTTCTACTGTAGACGGTAAACATCACATTATATTAATTTGCCAGACACTTTTATCCAAAGTGACTTACAATACGAGGAAATACTCAAGTTTCAAGACAGTATGAGGACCAGAGGAGAGTTCTAAGCGCTAAATTCTTTATAAATTTTGCTTTTTTACTATTGTACTGTCCGCACATGTACAGAAAATGCTGTTCTTTAAGTTAGACTACATAGACGACATGTGTACACATGGATACCCAGATGTACAGAAGCCGTTGTGGTTTCTATCACTCTTTGACCACAAACCATCATAAAACAGGTGCGATCCTACTAAAAACAGGTCTAGAGAAAAATGGCGGGTCAATTATCCACAGTTGTGTCCTACTGATGTATGAGAAACTACTTCGGGTATGTTGTTTATTAATAAATACTGTCATTTAAATAGGTACTGACTCCCCATATCACTCATACCCCCCATATCCCCCACCCCTTTCTTTATTCCGGTGGCAAACAACATGCAGGACAGGAATATTAAAGTGCCAAAATGTCCCACAGGACCTGGTGCCAAAATAAGCCAGTGTGAAGACGGCTGCATGTATTTCTGTTCTCGCTCGGGCTAAGCTCGTGCACATCTTTGCAGAGAGGCCCAAGAGGAAAGAACAACACCCCAGTGGAAAGATTCCATGGCGGGTGTTAAGTCACGTGACTGAAAGTTGATAATCCCCTGCTCTGATGGGCTGAGCTTAGTGAACAGCCCTGTCAGCATCATGCTCTGCAGTCTCCTCACCATCCTGCTCATTGTGCGTAAGTAAGAAACATTTACGGAGCAATCTTGGCCATTTGTTTCCTAGACATGTCTTAAAGGTGTAACATAAAAGAGCAATAATGGCCCTTGCAGAAGCGAAATATGTTATTGTATGTTGTCAGTAAATTTCAAAATATACCTTTTTGTAGTACTGTTATTATTTTCAGCATCGTATTTTCAGGTCATTTTAATTGTGTTATACTTAAATGGTTAAATTCTAAGCATATCTATCATATGTCTGTTTGGCAGTGGATAACATAGGCATGGATGCCACACTATCCCCCTTTTTTCACATCCCCCTGGACCCTGGAGGCTTGACCATCCTTGTGTGTGTGGTCAATGATGTTTTAAATAGGGATGGTGGGATGTCCTGGCTGTCCAGAGGCACCAGCAGAGCAAGGCCAGTCTATAACATAGTAGGAGAGGAAGCCAACACTGAGAATGCAGTGTCTGTTCAGTCTTTGGTTTCTACAGAACTGGACACCTACACTTGCTTTGTGAGTCACAGAAGCACCATCCGATTCATGCACAGGAACTATGGTGGATTTCCAAGGAAACAAATAGGTAAATCCTTACTAATCACTCACAATCCCGACCTTCGAGTTACACTGCACTGCAAATTGTACGCGTTTTCGCTCCTCTGATATGTCTAAGTTCACTAAGTATGGCCTGCACCAGCCATGGTAGATCAACAAAACACTACACTGTGCAGCGAACTCCAGGATCAAATTTAGTAAATTTGCTTGGCCCCACTGCATCCTATTCCATTCCATTGTTTCTGTCTTTTTGTTTTTTAGACTTAGATGATGAGAACATGGACGATGTGTGTTCAGAGCATCGGAACAATTTCACTAAAGGTCAGTGACACTTTGGAAGTTTATATATGGACCGGCTTATGGTGTGTAGTGGAACATTCATGCCAGTCAAGGCTTTCTTCATGTTTATAACTAAACAACCACCATATATACAGACCAGGGCTGTTACTATTGATTATATTAGTCATCTAATGATTATACGCAATAAAAATGGGTAATATGAACATTTTGCTTTCAATGTAAACCCTTGAAACACCAACAAAGTTCGTCTGACTGTGTCCTACTGTTCTGGAGAGCAGAAGGAAGATTTAAAATCCACATTATCAATTTTTCCATAGGTATCAGCAAATTCTATGTAATTTTAAGAATTTTCATGTTGCTTTGAGACAGTATATATTATATCATTATATAAAAGTGTTTAATACAGAAATCTTCCCTTTATAAGTAACCTGAGTGTCATTGCTATAATAATGATAATATATATATATATGTGTGTGTGTGTGTGTATAATATATATATATTAGCTTGGAGATGCTCATATAATAATGAATTATGACTGGGTTTGGTGAATGTACCACACAAACTTTATTTTGTGGGCTGGGTGCCAGTATAACCAATGTTTTTCATTTGATCCCCCAGAAATCCAGGTCCACACTGATCTCTTGATCATACTGGCTCTTCGAATCATCCTCCTGAAGATCACTGTCTTCAATGTCTTGATGACAACACAAGCTGTAATAAAATGGTAAATTCTGTTTTATATATCCTGTATTATTCTGTTATGAGTTTAGCTAGTACTGTTAAACTGGCCCTGTTCTGTAAAGAAGATACATTATATGGACAAAAGTATTGGGACACCTGACCATTGCACCAATAGACTTTATATGGAGTTGGTCTCCCTTTCAGCTATAACAGCTTCCACTCTTCTTGGAAGGCTTTCCACAAGATGTCGGAGTTTCTGTGGGAATTTGTGCCCATTCATTCTGAAGAGAATTTATGAGGTCAGACACTGATGTTGGATGAGAAGGTCTGACTCACAATCTCCATTCCAGTTCACCTCAAAGGTGATGGATGGGGTTGAGGTCAGGGCTCTTTGCGAGCCAGTCAAGTTCTTCCACATAAAACTCATGTCTTTATGGAGCTCGCTTTGTGCACTGGGACACAGTCATGCTGGAATAGAAAAGGTTCTTCCCCAAACACAAAGTTGGAAGGATGGTGGTGTCCAAAATGTCTTGATAAGCATTAAGATTCCCCTTTACTGGAAGTAACTTGAAAAACAGTACTTTAATTTAGATAATGTATTTCTCACTTCTCACTGATATCAGTTTTATCTCTTCTCTGTCAGAATGTCATGCAGTCGTGGTAACCTGGAAAAAATGATGTCCAATGGTGGACAGCAGAGGAACCAACTCTTGGATGTAGTCAACGCCAGGCAGAATGCACCTGCAAGCCTGAAGGAGTTTTAACACAGAGCTAGACGAGTGTTTTGAATGTTGGGGTTTTCCTCACACTTCATGATCAGATAATATCACAGGTGCTACTCTGTGTGGTGTAAGAGGAGAGAGATATCTGATCAACAACTAAACTTCAAACCCCCTGAAGAACACAACAGGTGAAGTGCACTACAGACAGCTTTGTACTGTTCTTTCATTTTAGGTTCTTCACCAGCCTCTCACTAAAGGACTTTTCACAAGAAGCTTTTATGTCCATGTTAAGAGCGTGAGAGAGATTTGTCTTCTGTTTGCTGTTCTGTTTGATGTGTCCAACTTTCTACACAATTCAATAGCTGAGGTGTAAACAAAGTCATACAGAGCAACTTGATCTGAACTATTTAATTGCAAAGTAACTTACAAACTCCGGCTTATTTACAGGGGTGGTGGTAGGAACCAGTAGTCGATGTCTAATACAAAAACATGGCTATTGTTATTTACAATCTAAAATGAAACCATATATCCAGGTTTTTCTTTGTAATGTTGATAATGAAAAAACAGCAATAAATAAACAATTGTGGCTATTCATGTACCTCTCTGCCATGACTAGGTTTGAAAATAATAAATTTTTGGCCAAAGTGCTGTCACAAAATGATCATATCAGTTCATTTATAATTATTATACAGTAGCAAGAAAATGTATGTGAACATTTTAGAGTTTCATGCTTTTCTGCATTAAGTCTGCATGTGATCTGGTCTTCAAGGGTGTTGACAAATATTATGTGCTTATAATAATATAAAATAATATAATGAAGTTCTGATCGTTCTTGTCTTTATTAAGGATAACCATAAAAACTCATAGTATGTGAACCCATGGAATTGACCCTTTCAGCATTAACCTCAACCCAGCTGTGGATCAGACCTGCACATCGTTCAGGATGAATTTTAGCCCATTCTTCCCATAAGTCATTCCATAGCTCTTAAGTCATTCCATAGCATCTATATTGGGTTGAGGTCTGGGCTCTGGCCAATCCAAAAGGTGAACTTCCTTTTTCAGAAGCCATTCTGGACTCGCTCTGGTGTTTTGGGTTGTTGTCTTGTTGCATTTATCTTTCCCTCAATGATTCCAAGCTGGCCAGGCCCTGATATGCAGTGCCCTTTTACGCTGCGTCTCCTTTCCAAACAGTTCCGTCTTGCAGTTTAGTTCAGTACACAAAACCGATGTGGACTGTCAATGTGCTCTATCGCAAACTTCAGGCGTGCAGCAATATTCTTATTAGTAAGTAGTGGCTTCCTTCGTGGCCATAGACACGCTGCTTGTTCAATGTTGTACATACTGTAGACACATGAACGCAGATGTTAGCTGGTTCCAGTGATGACTTTAAATCTTTGGCCGGTTGTTTCTTTACCTGACTGATGGGTCTCCTTTGTCTCCTTTGTCTGGGCGCCATTTGTAGATTGTGTGCTTAACTGTAGACTGGAGAATTTCAAAAGTCTTTAAAATCACATTGTAACTCTTTCCAACTTTATGTAAATCAAAAATGTATGTAAATCATGTAAATTCTACAAATTCTTGTCGCTTCTCTGAAAGCCCTTTTTGGCGAGGCATGGCTCACATATGCGTACTTCTTGGGTGGAGAAAACGCAAACCATTTGAATGGCTTTTATCAGTCAGAGTAGCTCTAGTCCACGCCTCCAAACTCATTTTCTTAACAAGACTCCAGGTATGCTAACACCTGACTCCAATGAGCTTTTAACCAATGAGCTTTTTTCCACTAGCACTATGAGTTTTCTATGGTTGTTCTCAATAAAGTCATGAAAGATCAGGATTTCCTTGTGTTATTATTTTAGGCACATACTATTTGTCATTACCCTCATTCAGAAAACCATGTTCATGTACATTTTCTTGCTAGTGTATACTGTTTTTTACCTTTATGAAAGGTCACTTTTACAGACATTTAACTCTTTGGATGCCTGGTTCCCTTCAACTGTGAACAATTCTTATTCTGAAAAAACTGTCATTTTTTTCTAGAATGATATCTTAACCATTTAATTATGCATTAATGTTGAATTTCCACAAAGGTTCCACAAAGTTTGGCTGTATGCAAGATTTAAGCAATATAGAACAATACAGCGGTTACACTGCCTATACAATAGTATATTTGTAATCAAAGAACTGAGGAGCTGGGAACACCAATAACCAATGACAGTCATCAACATGTATGTATTTTCTTTTAATGTTTTTAAATAAAACACACTTTTTTCCTTGTTTTTAAGTCACCGCATCCAGAACAATACTAAAACACTGATGTAACAACGGTGGTCCACTAGGTGGCAGAACAATCACATCTGAAACTTTTTTTTTCCAAACAGCAAGAATATGGAGCTTAACTTCTCTAACAAGACAGTTTTTATAAATAATTTAACTATAAACATTGAGCAGTCACTCTTCACAAAAAAAATATTCACTCACAACAAAAAAAAAAAAAAAAAAGAAAGAAAAAATATCACAAAATCAAACGCAACAAAGCAAAAACACAGGATGAAGGCTTACCTTTGCAGTTAATTGCACTCAGATGCCTTGCTCTGGTCTTTAAATATTTCATCACACCATGAAATAAAGCCCATTTAATATTCGGCCAATCAATACAGACCATCTAAGGATTCGGCCAATCAATAAAGACCATGTAGGATTTGGCCAATCACCGCTCCCAGTGTTCCAAATACAATCTATTACACTTGTCACAGTATGGTAGCAGCTCTTCGGCACTGGCAGTAGTTGCAAATAAACGTACAAACACGAGTCTACAGTAGCAAGTCTTTTAAAAAACAAAAAACGGAATCATGGTACAAAGGAAGATTTTGTATGGGCTTCCATTCTGGATGCACCGTAAGGCAATCACCATAAAATATGAGATTCAACATCGCTGGCATAATCAGTTCAATGCAAACTTAAGCACAGTGAGCTTTTTTTTCAGTATATGTTGTGAATATTTTTTTATCAAAATCAATTAACTGTTTGGAAGTCCACCGACTAAAGTGTACTTCACATGTTTTCTGCATGTGGAAAGTCCTTAAAGATGCTCTTTAAGGCGCTCAAAAGCATTCTCTGAGGAGAAAAACATTGTCAAACACATTTTGCATTTCTTCGATATGCGGGTCTATGAATCCTGGTGTATAAAAAAGTGTGATATTGGCCTGCAAAACCTATTCTAGTGCCATGAGCTATATGTGCTAATGAGGAATTGCCATTTGCGTGTCCCCGAAACAGCGGCCCACACTCGTTTTTGGCAAAATAAGGTCCTATGAAATGTTGCTTTCATAAGGAATGATGGCGAACTGACTCTCTGACAGTGTAAATTTCTAATGGATGCAAATTTTGCTCGCACCAGCCACATGCTGTTAGAGCACAAGGATGCAGATCTTTGGTTGGAGGACGATGAGAAATCGTACTGAGCAATAGATACAAGATGGTCAAACTTGTTTGGCAATGGAGCAAAAGGGTATTAGTACATTAGTAGTGAGCCATAAGAGAAAGCTGCAGATACATCCGATCACATAGAAAGCAAGGGATGGCTCACTTTAGAGAAATCTCTACCTTCCAGTTTCCTCAGTGAATATAGTGCTGGACATCGCTCCGGAGAGGAACATCTTAATCAAATCAGAATGAATCTATGAAATGTTGGCCATCTTTATGCCACCCATGTCTGTTGAACGAACATCCGTAGCGGGTAAAAAAAGATTCTGATTGTCATTGATGAAACGCAGAACCGGAACTGAACACAAATGAAATTTGCCCTCCTGAACAGGCAACAAGCTGCTGAACAGCAGTGAAATCCCTGTTTATATGCATTGAGGATTAGGTTTACTTCAGCCTATGTCTGCTGTGTTTGCTTGAATTCTTCATATTAAAAAAAAAAAATCTACACCCAGACAAAAGTTAAACGACACTATTGAGTTCTAGTCTACAGACGGAGGAACTTTGTACAGACAAATACTGCGACTGTGTCACAGTTCCTTCTGATCCTTCGAAGGTCAATCACGTTACTATGACCGATGACTGTTACTGTATATGTTTCTGTGGAGTTAAATGGTGAGGTAAGTCCTATCTATGTACAGACATGTGTAAGGGAATTTCACTGGAAAACAAAAGCGCATGTGGCTACCAAGAAAAGCTCGGGTTCTATAGAACACTGTAGTTGCAACATAAAAAATAAAGTGCTTCTGTTAAGACTTCCTCTCCTGAGGATGACGAAAAAACACGAGATCACCAAAAAAAAATTCACGCACATGAAAAAAAAAATCTCCCCAAAGGCGGGCCCCACCCCCGCACCATCCCAACCCACCCCCGCACCATCCCAACCCACCCCTCAAAATCCCACCCCCACCCCCCCTGAAAATGGCATGTACACAAAATTTACAGTCATAGAAATGTCTCCTGTCTCCTCTGTAGGCGTATACACAGTATATACAGGTAACTTTTTGATTGTTTTCAAACAAACTTTTTGAACGTGGAAACAGTCCCAGCCCTGCAAAAGTGTTCGATCACAAAAGGACAGCCACAAGTAAGCAGAGCAAAAGTGCGCCTGTGGCCACTGAGGAGCTTTCGTGAGCTCCTGAAGGCGGGAAAATGTGCCAGTGCTCCCTCTTGGGGTGTAGCATCTCCACGTCTTTCAGCGCGTTGTAGGCTGCTGATGTGAAGTTAGCGTCCCCGGTGGTCAGGAGGTCAAAAACGCAGGAGTGGAAGTAGATGTCCTTGATCTCCAGCTGCTCCCTACATTTGCTGGAGGCGCTCTCCAGGCTGAAGGTGGACCCCCGCTGGGCCGTGGCTGTCCCCGGTCTGGCCTGCTGCTGCTGCTGCTGCTGGAGGCCCAGTACGGGCAGCTGCAGGTGGCCCTCCTGGTCGATGCGCTCTGAGCTGGGGCAGCCGTTCATGCACAGCTGCAGGTCCTGCGTCTCGTCGAAGGCCATGGCCAGTTCTTCAGGCATGCGCACCGCCAGCGTCAGGTAGCGGCCCAGCTGTCGCACCACCACCGTCACACCGATGTAGGCGGCATGCAGCTCCACGTGACGGCCCGGAGATTTCTCCACCACCAGCAAGCTGCGCATCTCGCTGGAGCCGCCCATAACCGAGCCGTCCACAAAGGCCGCGGGCAGGTCATCGGTCACGGCCTGGTACACCTTCTGCTCCGTGCACTCTTGGTATGGTTTGAATATTATTGTGACCTGAAAACAAACCACAGAAAGTCATAAGTCCTTCTAGTATTTTATGAGATCATTCATAAAACTGCATTGCATGAATTTTGTCTGTGTTGTAATTTAATGGTGTAAACACCGTAAGGCAGGTAAGTGCACTCTTGGTTCTAAATAGCCAGTCACCTCCAAATCTGGCCCAATAAAATGCAAATATCTTTGTAACATTGGATAACAGAAAATACTGGAAATGTGCTGGCGTGTTTTATTCCACAAACACAGCACGCTTTAGGCAAAAACAAGGCAAAAAATCAGCTACTAAGTACTTAATTAGGAAAAAAAAAGCAGATGATTCATTTCATCCTGGCTAAAATCACTACAAAATCATTTTGCTGTTTTAGTTCTCCTCCACCTTTACCTGAGAGCAGACACTTGAATGTGTGGTCCACGAAGCACACAAACGTACTGTACAGGTTTAAAAAAATGCGGCGTTCCACAACACTGAAAAGGAGGGGAAGGCCTGCCGACTAACGAGATGTGTGGCGTTACATTAGTGAAGGATGAATGCAAGCTTTGTTCACATGACATGGATGAAAAATGACCACTAGCTGGCCATTAGGTGAGGCAGCTGAAAGGGCCTCAGTTGAGCAGTGTGTGCTAATAATTATGAGCAAACAGTTAATAATGCACCCCCACCTTCAAAGTCACAAGGTCGCTAATGAGAGGTAGGTAGCATTAGTCTGGACCTTGCAAGGACCTTCACTCAGTCTTGGATGACCTTAACTTTTTGTAACTTTTGTAAAAACAAGAAGACCTCTCTGTTAGTTCCCTAAAATCCTTCAATTCTCTCAAACATTTAGTGCCACTTAAAAGACAGAATGGTATTTAGGCTGTGTTGTGTGTGGGTGGGTGCTGATGTGTGAGATAGGGAGAGAGAGAAAACGAGAGAGAGAATGAGAGAGATAGACAGAAAGAGCAAGAACGAGAGAGAAAGAGAGAGAGGGAGAGAAAGTGAGCGAGAAAGAGAGAGAGAGAGACAGAGAGAGATAAAGCGAGAGAAAGAAAGAGAGAGAGAAAGAGAGAGAGAGAGGGAGGGAGGGAGAGAGATTAGCAAGAAAGAGAGAGAAAGAAAGAGATGGAGAGAGAGAGAGAGGGAGAGAGAGAGAGAGAGAAAGAAAGAGAGAAAGAGTGAGAGAGGGAGAGGGAGGGATAGAGAGAGAGAGGGAGAGGATGAGAGAAAGAGGGAGAGAGAGAGAGAGCACACTCTTACAGCCATGCACTTGGAAAAACAGAGACAGAGCCCTCTTTCAAGGCTACCTTATTAAGGGTTGTGCCACAGCCGGGCTATATCCAGTCATTAACAGCATTAGACTTTCACGGACGCATCACAAGCGTTAGTCACAAGACCTCAGCGCTCTGCTTTGTCTGACCAACATCTGGGAATACTTGGTCAAAACAGTTCTTAGACTTCTCAGCCATCTGTGTGTCTGTCTGATAAGCTTTTTTAAACCCTTCATTAAAATGAACTCATCGATCTTTCACACACACACACACACACACACACACACACACACACACACACACACACACACACACACACACACACACAC